>CM046834.1:51368396-51383396 GCA_025618425.1 Heliocidaris tuberculata | reverse complement strand
ACAAAGGTTGAACAAATGTCTCCGGCTGGGATCGAAGCCGGGTCACTGACTTAGAACGCCAATGCCTTAACCACTAGACCATTATTATCTCATTTCCTTTCACATTGTATTTATTTCCACGAGAGTTGCCAAAGTTGTTGTATATGTTATATCCTTACACTAGTATATATATATATATATATATATATATATATATATATATATATATATATATATATATATATTTACGTATAAATGCATATACATATTTACTTCTTAAGAATAGCCTTTATCGTTAAGATAGTCAGACATATATACGTCCATGGCATATATCCCGTGGTATATATCAAGCATTGACGAAGGCTTGAAACAACAATCCATTGCCGCAGGTCGTGTCCAAGTATTAAATATGTTTCTGCGTTGAAGCGCTGATACTGAGTAGCAGATGAGACCAGCAGGTTGCACGACACGGTCAATGCATCATATGCATTCCGGTATCACCAGGTAAATGATGAGTAAAAAAAAGATTTGATTGTCCTTTCAGTTTATGACTCCTGCTGTGTCTTAACGTGGGGTTACGTTTGTCCATAAACTTCACCTGCTATGTGCAGTATTATTTTGCTGTTTTCATGATTTATTTTTCTTCAAATAAATTTTAGTTCTTTTGTATTCTAAATGTCCTTTTTAGTTAAATTTTTTCCAGCAATATTTTATTATTATTCACTCATTAGTTTCGATTTGCATATCGTTTTCCCTGTAATAAACGATCCGGTTTACACATGGGAAGGATGAAAATTAAGAATTCGTGTTGAATCACTTTGTTTGGTTTGTTTGTTTATTTTGTTTGTTTGTTTGTTTGTTTGTTTTTTGCTGTTGTTGTTTAGAGTTGTTTTTTATGGATATAAAGTCTTTGAATAAGCTACAAACGGGTAACATGAAAACTTTCGTTACGTTGTCAAAATTCTTAGAGGGGTCAAAATTTGGAACAGTTTACCAAGGAATCTGAAAGAAACAGCTATTCTCGAACGCTTCAGGTCAATCCTTCAGGTTACTCAAATTAGTTAAGTCATTTTAACTATTTAATACTCGGTTGTCAATGATAGTGTTGTCCGTCTTTTCTTTTAATGTTTCTTTGTTTTTATTGATTTTAGCATAACTTTGTGTTTTCCCCCTTTATATTATGAGATTTTTGTGTCATTATACCTTTAATGTTTTAATGCCTTTTTTTGGTTAAATGATTTATGTTTTATGTTTTTAAATTTTAATGCAAGGACTTATCGAAAAACAGCTTTTGCTGAATAGGTCTTACCGTGTTGAAATAAGTAAATGAAATGAAAAATAGCTCACATGACAAGTTAGGTTAATTTTGATATCCACATAACATATCTAGTATCTCACGAGTGACCTGTGACACACTTTTTCCGAAAAATCAACTCATAACCTTCAACTACGGTTGAACTATATAACTGATTAGTTTCTTTTCATGGTCGGGCAAGTGAGTGAAATTTTGATAATTTGTCTGATTGACTAATTGATAGTTTATTAAAAGATATTATATTTATTGATGGAGTTATACGTAGACTGAAATACTTAATTGTGGTTGATTGGTTGCTTAATTGGTTCACACCACTAATATAATTAGTATTGACTTATTGATTGATTGATTGATTGATTGATTGGTGGGTATGATGATTGAATTTTTGTCGGTTGACATAGTTTACTGATTGCTTGGTTAAATGATTTGTTTGTTTGATTGATATGATATGTAATGACTAATTCATGGATTTATTGATTGATTTAATGATATAATTGGTTTATTGTTGATCGTTCTATTAATTGATTGATTTATATCTCATTTGATTGTAATTTTATGATGATTAATTTAATGAGTAATTAATTTATTGATGGAATAACCGATTGATGGATATATGATTGATTTATAAATTGATACCAATCAATGATATAACTGATTACCAATCAATTATATAATTGATTTACTGGTTGATTGTATGACTGATTTCATGAGTAATGTATGATTGATTGATTGATTGACTAGTTAACAGACAGGATAAGTAAAACAAGAAAGGAAAGAACTATGGAACGGATATCTTCCATAGCAAAAAAAGTCCTTCTGAACATGGTGATGTAAGCTCGGAAGCACAGAAAATGCTATGCTTCATCATGCGATAGGTCCATTAACACTTACTGTGTCACTGTGCCATTTGGCACAGACTCTACACACAAATTACGTAGAAGAGTATTTAAGTGGAAAACAAAGAGTTAAACAGGGGGTATACCAGTCAAGTTGATGTATTTTTACGACTCTCTTTTCTAGCGCAGGGATAGTCATATTGCGATGTATCAATTACTTAAAAGACCTTTTTCGATTTAGCAGATCAAGCTAATGATTTTTGTTTAGAACCACCACAAGCCGTATTTTCTCTTATCTCGATTGGCCTAGATGTCAAGGAAAGATACCTCATTGCCCTTCAGTCTGATGCGCCTCACCATCCATTATTAATGATGATTAGCGAAGTAAAGTGTAAATGAATATCCCGCGATAGCAATAGGTTTATCAGGAGGGACGACCTTTGATGTACCTAGCATCTGCCGATGCCATTATTCTTGGCGTCTATCTTAGTAAACATGGGTGATTGCTAGAGAATTTTCAGTGCTGAAGCTGTTTATTCTTTTCAGTGGTTTGGTGTTTTGTCGCTTTCCATTAACAAATCAAAAACTTTTCAACCAGATTATTATAGAAATAATCATCTTTCATCCTTCAGTTGATGAGGCGGTCAAAAAGGCAGTGTATGGTCGAATATAATTATATAGTTGTTTGACTTGAATAATATTTTTTAAAAGGTCATGGTATATAAGTTGTATCCATACTAACGACTCCTTCAGTACTCATCGCCATCATCACTGTCACTCTTATCATCATCATCATCATCATCATCATCATCATCAGTAACAGCCCTAGGCGTGCAGGAACAATTTTGTTTGGGGTGCTGATGTTTCTTGTCCACTAATATCAACTTTCTCATCTAGATTTTGCGAGAAAGCAAAGCAAGTAAGCAAAAAATGTTGTTACTTCACTAGAGTGACGATATATTTTTTATCGTAATCCACAAAATGACATAAAAAATAATAATGAGAGTAATTATACATTGCTTAGTAAACGCATAATATCAAATGTTCTCAATGCGTGTTAGAACACTATAATAATGTTATACAAAACTTAGTGACACTTCCAAATACAGTTGTGTTTTCAGCTCAGATATAAATTAATCCAACTGAGGGATATTAATTAAATTCTTTGGGAGTTTATTTCAAAGTTCAGGTGCAGTCTTTCGATAGACCACATCGCCGCCAAAATACGAGATGGCACCTGCTCGAATGGAAAGGGTGAAAGTTGCCCCAAATATTCCTTATTTCAAAATTCTCGGGAACTGCAGGGGTCTTAGTCCCCCTCCCGACCCGCTTCGTACGCTAAAGGTAGCGGCATCATCACCATCATCACCATCATCATCATCATCACCACCACCGTTACCACCATCACTCTACATGCATCATCATCATCTTCATCATCATCATCATCATCATCATCATCATCATCATCATCATCATCACCATCATCATCATCATCATCCTAGCTTACTAGTATTGTTTCCTGCGTCAATCAATCAATGAATGGATCATGAGATTGATTGATTAGTTAACGTAAATAAAATATGCCATCTAAATCAATTCCATTTACATTTTCAAAATAGACAATTCAAATTGTTCAGTTCAAATTCAAATTAAAGATTTATAATCGTATAATCAAAGGTAAAAAATCACATATGAATGCTATTTCCGAACGGCATTGCAGTAGAGGTTTGAAAGGATTTATCTTCATTAAACATACCTTTACTTTATCATCACTGCTGGCATCGTTGCAGGACCACCAAATACAACGTCAGCTATACTTATTGTTACTATTACTAATTACTCATCGTAACAAGATATTTTATACTATAATTATTCATTGTTTCTCATATGGCTATATTCCAATGCGCCCGAAGTGATTTTTAGATCTGGACACCATTTTGACATTTAGAAACAGAATGGAAATTAATCTTTCCTGCCACGACTATTGTTTCACTAAGTCTAGTTTTTCATTTTTCATAATCAATTTCTATAATAATTATTTCCTAATAAGCAGCTCGAAAGAAAGAAAAAACAACAACCTGAAATAGCGATTTGATTTATGGTATATTCTATTTCCGATGAGCGTTACTCTGTAAGTTGAATGGCTTAAGTGTGATTAAAAATACAATTATTTTTATTTTAGGGTAGACAAACTGCTATGGGCTACGTCAGTGGCATTTCATGATATTACAAGAGGATTTCATTCAAGGTTTTTCAGGGGCATTATCTGCAATTTATATTCAGCGACCACAAATTAGCCAGGGGTTCATTTTGGATGTTTAATTAAACTAATCCGCACTCCTGTTCTCTCTTCCTCACTCTTTCTCACAGCCTCTCCTTCTCTCGCTCTCCCCTCTCTCTCGCTCTCTTTCTCTCTCTTTATCTCTCTGTATATTACATACAGTAAATATATATAACAGTGCGTATCAAAAAAAGTATACCCAAATTTGGTAGCTTCGTACATAAAGTTTAAGTATTCTGTGGCCTTCAGATTTATTTCATGGTAAAGAGTAACTAATATTCTGTCTATTGATACCTTATTCATAACTTTGCTGCCATGGATGACCGAGCTCCAGGGTTTTCAAAAGATCGTGTCAAAATCCATTTCTACCAAGTTTGGGCTGAAGCAAAGCGTGCATGTCAAATGCCATTTATAAAATTATGCGTTACATAATTACATATATTTGTTTTAGTCCATTAACGATTTCCGTTAATTTTTTTCGTTGATTTTGTGCATTTTAGAAGCAAACATCAACAAGAATTTCCCAAAATACTTAATTTATGATACTCTCCTTGTCTTAATGACATACAAATTGGCTTCCTCCGTATCCCTTGTTTAAGATAAGCCTTTCATACGTGACTCATTCACAGTGAACAAAAATTATTCGGGATGCCATCATTATCACGAAAGTCCACTGTCGATTTATTGTTAACAATTATGTATCCTTTCTTACACTTAATTATTCCTTGAAGTTAATTAAACATTGATTTCATGTGTTGTTCGAGTCAATACCTTATGCAGGTGAGATGGTGAACTCACAAATCTGACAAGATGATATCATATACGACATGCAGTTTGCAAGCAGGGCAAACTGAATTAAGATTAGCCTTACAGCCCAATGAAAGATTAAACACAATGAATAACTTTTAAAACAAACCAAACTTTATAAAAATGTAACAGAGACATGTGGTATTTATCCACATTTTGTTGCATCAACCAAAACCTGAAACCAGGGGATTTTGACGGCTCTTTTTGAAAACTCTGGTACTCAGTCATCAGTAACAGCAAAGTTGTAAATAGGGTATCATTGGACAGAATATTAGTTACTCTTTACCATGAAATGAATTTAAAGGTCATATAGAATGTAATTTTTTTTAATACGAAGCTATCAAAGTTGGGTATACTTTATTTTTGGATACACACTGCATATATATATATATATACATATATACCGTATATATATATATATATATGCACATACATATATACATATACATATACATAGCTTATCTAAATCTCCGTCTCCTGTTTCATCGATCCTCATGCTTATATATATACTTATATATTTCCCGTCTCTATTTTCCTTTCCCTCTCACTATTCCTTCCTCTCTTTTTCTTCTAAGTTTCCCCTATCCTCCTCTTCCCCTTCCTACCTTTCTCCTATATGTAACTTTCTCACACGCACGCACACGCGCGCGCGCGCTCGCACACACACACACACACACACACACACACACACTTAAACTCAGACACCTTTATTTATCCATTCATGCACATTTCGCAATTAGTGTGAATACAATCATTGTAATAATTGGCCTTTTTTTCCTTACGTATAGAGTGATAGGGAAAACTTTTATAGGAAATAAAAAAAGAACTAAGGCGTGAAGAGCATAGGAGTGGAAGAAAAGACAGAAAAGAGTGCGTGTGCGTGTGTGGATGTGTACGTTCATGTTTCTCCGGGAGGGAAGTTATGAAACGTTATTTTCGAGTGATAGAAAACAAGAAAGAGAAAGGGAGAGAGAGAGAGAACATTTCCAAGGGGGTGGGGCTTGTTTGGGCATGCAGGTGTGTGCGGGTGTCTGCGTGTAAGAGGGAGAAGTGTAAAACTGAATATAATTATTCAAGTTGTTGAAGAACAAACATGTGGTAAGACAAATGTGTTCTTTTAAAATAGTAGTAAGAAGAGGGGTGATAAAGATCAAATTAAGAGAGTGTAAATGTGTACGTACTAAGTAGACCCTGAGGGCAAGACATTAAAAGAATAAGATAACATGAATATAGTTGCATGAGAGTGATGAAAAGAGACGGAGATCAATACGTATAAGGCAAATACATACATACTTAGATATTTTTTTTAAAAATGTTTTGAGAAATATGTCATAAAAAGAGAGGGCAGAAACGGATAAATGAACAAAAAAAGTTAGAAAGAGTGAAAGAAGATAGAAATGTGTGAAAGGTGTAAGATCAGTACGTGGGAGTTTTGACCAAGTTCATACGACTAAAAAAAAAAAAAAAAAAAAAATCAGAAAAGGTCGAATATAGAGGTGAGAAAATGTGCATTCCAGACAGACTTTAAAATGATAGATTTTCTCTCATATAACCAACACTTGGGGTAAAACAACCACAACAGTTGTAAAAGCTAATCCTTGCCAGCCTTTACCAAACATTGCCGGTGACACCAGCCCTCGCTGAAGACAGTCGTCCTCGGGTATTTATTATTTTCCCGCCAAATGCCAGACGGATAATCTGACTAAAATGCCATTGATTCGAAGTGGCAGCTTTGAAGATTACTTTCCGATCTGAAAACATAGTGGTTAAATGTAGCAATTAGGAATTGATGGATCTCTTTCCTGACCTTGTATTTCTTTGCATGTGTGACGTTGTTGGAATCGTTTACATAGAAAGCAGACAGCATGTCTGATATTGTCTGTCTTAGGGAGAGGTAATAACCTGTAGTTCTTCTTGCAGATGATTTATAAAAAGAAATAGAATTACATAATAATATTTGTTCATACTGTCATCTAATAAAATCATGATGTAAGCTTGAGTACACTAAGGTGATTACTACTTGAAGGTCATATCTAACACAACAATAATTGAAAGTTGCCTTCAGCCATCCCCGAAATGCTTTAATAATGAAAAGTTTTAAACAAAGCTAAAATTTGGGCTAAGTTTGTGGATGGTAAATACACTTCTTGCGTTTATCTTTTCTAAAATTATACTTGAAAGAAACGCTCTGAGATGCAGGGAGAAGGGGCAATTACACTAAGTAAATGCATATTTTTAAAAACATATACGCATTTTGTTATGTTATGTCATTGTTCCTTGCAGTGGATGGTCAGATATCTGTAATCATGATTATGCCCCACCACATTCCAGGGGGGAGTCATCCAGGATCTGCTTACAAAAATGGCTAAAATTAGCTACAAAATTCTTCATTTCTTGGAAGACGTTTTACATGGTGTACAATTCTTTGAATACTAGTTTTCCTTTTTTTAAAGGCAAAATAAACAGCACTGTCGTAGGCAGGAGTGGGGTACGCCTGAGGCAGTTTTTACATTTTTAGCTGCAAGATCGACGACATGAACGATTCGAAATTGATAGGTAATGGATAATGATGCCCATGTACTTGTCTTTAGTTACTCGAGTGACATTTTGTTTGTAAGATTTTATTCATTAAATGCATGCAGTGGTCCAACCTCCTCTCCCCCACAGAAAGTTTCACTTGATTCACTAATTTACCCAAAGAGATGTGTGTATAAGAATTCTTGCCTACTATCATAATCAAATGCAATTTCCTTTTTTACACCTTTTCTGCTAAAATGACTTATTAAGCAAGAACTATATGATTCCTCTATAGTGATGTTTTTTTTTCTTTCTTTTTATACATTATGTACTGCATTATGTATATATCAAGAGAACTTGAGAAAGGAAGACGAGAGAATGCGAGAGAGATGGAAGTGACTGGGAGAAGGAAGGAAAAAATAAACGGACAAATTCAATAACTTTTTAATAATGGTAATACTCTGGATTTATATAGCAACTAATACATTCACGCTGTCTTTAAGCGCTTTACAGACACATTATTACCCCGGTATAGGATTCATGGCTTGCCCGCACTCAATGTATGCACCTTCTCCACTCCCTGGGGAGCATTCCAGCCAGCGCCTTTTTACAGACGCTCATATTGCTGGTCAAATCACTTTCCCATCTTTCTGCGTACCCATTAATGGGCGGAGAAAAACAATGTACGATACTAGATAAAATGTCTTGCTTAAGGACATTTATATGTGCCGTGCCGGGGATCGAACACACGACCTTCGCATCTCCAGCCAAGTGTTTAAACCTCTCGACTACGACACCTTTCCGAATTCCAAAGAAGAAAGATATGCCCCATCTACACTTGCACGCATTTTGTTCCCGCACTGCCCGCACTACATGCGTACCAATGCGTACCTTTGAGCTGTCATCTCCGAGTTTTTGTGTCAAGTCTGATTTACGAATACTTTACACCATGTTTACGAGTAAGTTAATTTTTGTTCACGCATGCATTTGTCATTCATTTTCACGATTGTTCTTGATCTACTGAATTAGTAATGTCTCCTTTAGTGAGATTTTTGCATTATCTTGTGATCCAAAATGCTAGGAATTATACATTATACATGAGCAGAAGGATAAAATTCCCAGAAAATTTTGAGTCTATTTTCAATACAGTACGTTGTGCCATTCATGAATAAAAGCGATTTAATTGTTACCTATCATTATAGTCACTAAACTGGCAATGCAGTGTGAAACATACATGTCCAATCACTTTTATTTCGTGTACAAATTGGCTATTTTTCTGTTAAATTTTGCAGTTATGCGAAAACTGTGCGGGGTATAATGCGTAACGAGTGCGTAGATTTGAGCAACGTATTCGTTAACTATAGTCGTGAGCTAGTTGGGAACATGCGTGCCACTTTGCCGATTAGGTTGCGTAAAGTTCACTGAGTGTTTATGAATGTTGCCAAAAAAATTTGTCGTGCCAAAAAAATCAAACATGTTTGAAATTTTGTCACGCATTTCAAGCATTGGCCCTTATCCTCCAGCATCCTCCCGCACGCTGCCACGAATATTTCCGACATTGACACGCAAGATACGTAAATTATGCGGAAACCAAAATGCGTGCAAGTGTAAATGGGGCATATTTTTAGGGAAAGTTAAAGGGAGAGTGGGAGAGAGGAAGAGAGGGAAACAGAAGGGAGGCAGAGAGAGGGGAGAGAGAAAGAAAGAAATAAAATGAGGAGAGAAGAGTGTGGGACAACGTGTTACTATATTTCCTCTGTTTTTTCTTTCTCTCTCACAATATCATTTATTCTGTCTCTCTACCCCTGAAATTTTTGATATATAAAACGTCTGAAAGTATCTTCGTCCCTCCCTTTCTTTAATTTTTTCTAACCCCCCCCCCCCCCCCCTCTCTCTCTCTCTCTCTATCATAATCGTTCTGTCTTCTTATGATGAGAAATGATCACTCTGTCTACTGAATGTAAATAATTAACTAAAAACGTCATTGACACTATGTCCTATCTTTTTCCCCTCTCTTTTATGGATTGTGAATCTGCGTGTTCGTGTAAGCAAAGTGAAGGGGAAGTTGAAAGTCAATAAGTCGAGTATAAATAGTTCAAATTAAAAATTGATTTAGAATGATAAACAGAGTGAATGAAGCTTACAATTCAATTTCCAGATAGTAAATCAAGGCTTCTGCTAGGCTGGACATATAAAAGACAAAGGTCACAGTGACCATGCAGGCTTGCGACACCATCTATATAATTTCATTGGCTTTTGTCAGGACAAGCAGTACTTAACACCAATCATTTTTAGATTTTACAATGATAATAGGTGATAAACATTACAGGTAAATTTCCCTGCTTTTCTCGTGTGATAATAACAAAAATACATAAGATTTCTATAGCGCCATTGTCCATTTTGATTAAATGCTGAAGGTGCTAAAGGCGCAAATAATATTCCAGATATAAGGCTATATTGTACCTAATTAAAACAGATCTCCTTTGTTCAAACACAGTTTCATGGCAGTCTTTAACAGTATGTCAAAATAATAACACTTATTCCTTCAAAACTATTTCACATACAAAACTACATTATGATCTAAAGTTTACTGAAAAGTGCTATATTCTTCCACAGATTTACATTACAAATCAACGTAATTGTACAATAATTGGAAGTGTCGATATACTACCCTTATCTAAATATATTTATACAATCATGTATATTTATTTATTTATACATTCTTTATCATTTCAAGTTTTGTTCATTATGGTGATTCTCAAATATTGCAGACTTAGTCCGACAAGGAGCAGTATAGGCCTCTAGCTCTGCCCTTAATGATGTACTGGATGGATGAAAGACCACGGCCTTAATTCTGATTTTAATGATTTGGCCTGCAGACATCGATCGCCTGCATGTTGCATGTATTGATTGCCTTCTTCAGGAATGATGTAGGCCACAATATTGCTTGCTGCACATGAAGTATTTTGGTTTAGACCCCCCCCCCAAAAAAAAAAAGTAAGAAAGAAAGAAAGGATTTGTCAGATTTCTTTGATTTACAGGTATAGTACAGTGCGGAGCCAGCGCACGCCACCAACAAAGAAAATAGAAGAAAATGTGGAGTAACGGTTTAATAGCATATACAATTATGGCGACAATTTTAATGAATATGAATTTGCGTACAGAATATGAAGGGGCGTCACCCTCTTGTACACACACGAAATCACACACACCCTCACACACACACCCACACACGCACACACACACACACACACACACACACCCTCACACACATATTGATTTGTGGGGGAACTGTATTCTTTTCTCCTAATGTATTTTGTACACCGCAAGCACTTCTCCTATTGTATTTTGTACCCCACAAGCATGACGGAATAAAGGCCATCATTGTGCTCTGTTGTTCTCTGACAATTATGAATATTGTATTGCTTTCTAAAAAGTAGTCAAATAATATTGTCAGGATTATGTAAACACACCCATTGTCCATCTTCACGATAATAGAGGAACTTGCAAGGCATTTGTGTAATACTAGTATATGAATGGTTGATTTCAGCATGGCAGCCACATAGCCCAGCTGCTCTATTTATTGCTCACATAGAAGTTTGTTTGTCCGTACGCTCGAGGGAGGTGGATAGGTTACTCGAATTTAGTGTATACTCAAGGGGAGTTGGAAGCGAATCGGAGGCCGAATAAACGATGAATTCGGGCGACTATCAGCATCGGCGAAGACTTTGAATATATTTTTTTAAAAATCGAAATCAGTTCAGTTATTTTTGTATATGGGATTTGCACTTTATTATTATTCCGAAGAAAATACTTACCCCTGTTTAAGGCCAAGATCTAAAAAGGGAGGCCATTTGTAGGGATTTTCCAACACAAAATCCTACCCCTTGTTTAGGAATTTTTGTAGGGCCCATTAGGGCGGCACATCCCCTAATACCGTATTTGGAGAGTACACCCCTCCCCCCCCCCCCCCTCCTCCGGGGCTTTAACAAAAGTGCATAGCAAAGAATTTCTATCAATTCAAACGAGAACACCGAAGGATATAATGGTGAGAGTTATTTTTTTATTGAAAAAAAGAATAAGAGAGAGAAAGGGTCAGGATCATTTCGGAAAGAGAGTGAGAGGAGAGAAACAGAGGGAGTGAGATGAAGGGAAAACTGGGGAAGGGTGTAAATGAAGCCGAAGAGGAAGGATAGAGGCATGTGCAAGGACCAAAGAAAAGAAGAATTGAACTTAGAAAGTGCAATGACAAAACAAATATATATACAGTGCGTCCAATAAAAAAGTAAACAGTTGGAAAAAGTTTCCCCAAATAAATACTTCTGAATATTTTCAATATATTTTAATTCTTGTAGATAGCTGAGGGTCCCCCTATACAATAACTCACAAAAAATCTGACTAGTTATTACGCCTGAGCGATTCTCAAACCACTTTTGTGAAAGGGTGCAAAATTCAGACTTGACAAGAATTGGTATTTGCTCTGGATGGTATCAACAAAGTTGAGAACCGTTTGAAATTGACAGTTGGAATAAGTCTCACCAATTAAATATTTCAAAATATTTTCAGGAAAATTTCATTCCTGTGGTTAGCTTATGATCTCTTCTATCAAATGACAGTAAAATATCTCACAATATTTTATGTTTGAGAGAGCAAGAGCCACTTTTGTGAAATGGTGCAAAATTCATTCTTGACCAATTTTTTTTTTGTTCTAGCTGGTATGAGCCAAGTTGATAGTCGAAAAGACTTATATTCTGATCACTGAAAGACTATTTATGAAAGAACAGACTTTGTTCAATGTATTTCCTGATATTTCCCATCACAACTTTATGGTTGAGTAAGCAAGCCAGATGAAATTAAGAGACTAACCAAAAGTAACATATTGAAACACCCAGAAAAGAAGTTAATTACTAACTCAAGCATAAAATATTAATGGGATGTGTAAGGATATACAGAGAACATAGCCTGTTATTTCATAAATTGTCTTTAATTGATCAGAATATGGAAATTTCTAAGCCTTTACATGACTCTCAGCTCGGCTGATACAGCCACTGCCAATATCAATTCTTGTCAAGACTGGATTTTGAACCCTTTCTCATTATTGACCTTTGCTCACTCAAGCGTAAAATATTGTGAGATATTTTGGTGTCATTTGATAGAAGAGACCCTAAGCTATCCACTGGTATAAAAATTTCCTTAAAATATTTTGAAATATTTATTTGGGGAGAATTTTTCCAACTGTGTACTTTTTTCTGGGACGCACTGTATATACGTAGATTAAGACATACCCTATAACAAAGATAAAACAGAAGACAAGCAAAGTTCAGAGATATTTCGAAGAAGATAATTATACACGATACAGAAAAAGAAACAGCGGTGCAAACAGGAAAGGAAAATGACAATTGCACATTGGATGACGTAATTCGCTTGTTACTTCAATTTCTTCAAGCGCTCGCAACGAGAACAAGATCCGTGGCGACATTCGATTAGTTCGTGTCCAATCTTTGATTTCATTCTTTACTCTCAAAAGACGTCACCATTTTACTACAATAACATGAAAGCCTTGGATTTTTGTTAATACATAATATGTTTTCTTCTTTGGATATTTGTGGCACAGCCCGCAGTGACAGCAAGATTGCGTGGGTGTGTTACTTTGAAGAAAATCGATATGGAAACAACAATATTGATAATGATAGCAATATTTTTAAAAGAGGATTTTATACTGGTATGTAAAAGTTAACATTTCTGTGCTTTTACCAGAAATGGTTTTAAATGGAGGCGAATTTGAACGTGAATGAAAATAAAATAAACCAAAATAAAGAAATAGAGAACTTAGAATACCACCATCCCCCACCCCCTCCCCTTGTGGTTTTATGGTTTTATCCTACCTCAAAACTAATTTTTATTTGTCACTATTTTGACCTAATTTTTATTTTTAAAAACCCAACATGAGTTCTGGGTGCACTAAGTGCAGATAAGTTTTATCTTCTTTGGGATGAGTGATTGTGGCCATGAAAATAGCATGAATTCGTGCTGTGAGTGATTAAGAATTACGGGACACATTGTCAGAGTTACAGACTATAAATGAAACACCGGGAGACAAAAAGTAAAATAAGGAACTCAAATATATATTAGACGTTATTCAACGAAGGTGTAAAACAAAACATATATCAATTACTACAATCGACACACTCAAGTATTTTCCATACAAGTTATAGGGATGAACGTTGGTCAAAATTCAAGAATTGGTACCACGACCGAATATATAAAACAATGACTTAAATTTTGTCACTTATCGATAATTTGGCACAAAGAGCCTAACTTGTTTCACATTCATCATACCAGTAAATTCACTGTCTAGTTTTGTCATTCAGACCAAATAGTGAACAAATGAAATTGATCACTAAGATCACTAATTCGTCGCAAGGACTCTTATAATAGATCACCAAGATCCTTTACACGTTTTGTCACTAAGACCCGAATATGGAAATGAACTAAATTGATCACTAAGATCAATAATTTGTCACCAAGACCCTTAACTCATTCCACATGTCAATTAGAAGTTCAACAGATCACTAAGATCACTTCCTAGGTTTGTCACTAAGACCGAATATGGAAATGAACTAAATTGATCACTAAGATCAATAATTTGTCACCAAGACCCCTTACTCATTCCACATGTCAATTAGAAGTTCAACAGATCACTAAGATCACTTCCTAGGTTTGTCACTAAGACTGAATATGGAAGCGAATTAATTTGACCACTAAGATCAATGATTTGTCACAGGGACCCTTAACACTTTTCACATTTTAGTTACAGAAATTTCAACGCCGGATCACCAAATCCTGCCAAAATCAAAAGATTGTCACCTGGACCTCTATAAAATGAAAATTAAGAGGATCACTCAGATCAATAGTTTCAGTCATGCTTTCATAGCCTCTGTCCACGAGACTTTCCTAATGGTGACGACCAACGTCAACATGTTCCATTGTTCTGTCCATGAGACTTTCTCGACGATAGTGACTGACGTCAACATGCTCCATTGCTCTGTCCACTAGACTTTCTCGATGGTAGCGACTGACGTCAACATGCTCCAATGCTGCCCTCAACCGGTAGGGTACCTCTTTCGGGCAACCGGCCAATGAGTTACCTGGAAAATATGATAAAATCAACTATCCCTTCCTAATGTTCCGTACATCTAAAAGGTTGCGTCTTAGGAATCAAATTTTTCATTTTAAAGTACAAACAAACTATCCAACTGAGTAGT
>CM046834.1:51321242-51367896 GCA_025618425.1 Heliocidaris tuberculata | reverse complement strand
TCGAAAAGGTTGTCAGCCTGACCGTAGCCGTCGGGTTGAGCCCCCAGAGCCCCCAAAAGAGACCCCAGAGGCGGGTCAATTTCACCCCATCTCCCCCATGCACCAAACTTTGTCAGTATGCAGTATAGGATGACTCGACATTACAAAACACGAAAAACTGACAGATATTTCCGTTGGGATGAAACGGTTAAATGAATGTATCCACCCAAGCGTGAAAGTTGCAGTGATTTTCTTAACGTGTACCCAATCAAAATGCTAAATTCTGAACTTGTATCATTTTACAGTGGTATATTTTTTATTTAAATAAGAATCGAATATCTCTTCCATAAATTATGTCGCTGTAAATGAGCAAAATGAGCACGAACAATTTTAATGTTGAAAGATGAATATATAAAAAGGTTTTTTATTTATTTATTTCTGATATTTATACAGGTTAGCACATTTTCACCAATAGTGGTGGTCTTCCATTTTTGATAACAAAGATATAAAGTAACAATATAAACTCCTTAAAATTATTGATATATATACATTCGGTAATTTGTTTTTAAATGAGATGAAAGATTATCAAATACTTTTTGACATCCCCCCCCCTAAAAAATAAATAAAAAAGTAATATTCTGAATGCTCATAAACAAAGTAAAGAGATGATCTTGGTTCAATATAAATCCCCACTTGGAATACCAAAAATGATATCCGGTATTACATAGAATATATTAAAAGATAGTATTGTTATTCAAACAATACACTTTGAACGTTCATTATACAGCATAATAACTGGGTATGTACAGCATAAATACCAATGAAAGCACCAATAACTAAAAGTGGTGTCATTCATTCAATTTAAAAAGCTTCATGTCATCAAAAAGTTTTTGAAGCAAATACACTTCATGGAGAAATGTATTTGAATAGTTTAGCCAGTAACACCCATTAATCCATATGCAAGGTAAACGATATTCACTAAACGTTTTCTGTAGATAGCAGAACTTTCAAGTTGGTTCCTTACTCTAATTCCCGAAACCAAATGACAATGTTTGTATGTGTCCGTCCTAAATTTTGGTACACACAAGGCATCCTTTTCAGCTTGTCTTGTATTGTAACCATTTATGTGGGTGCCATACACTTATACATCATCACCACACGTCCAAACTGGAAACGTGTCTGAATAGGCATCCATGCTAAACGCGTGAGCATGTCACTGGAAGAAACATCAAATCCTTCTCCCGATTCCGGGCAGCTTATTTTTCAACCTTATTTAAATCGTCCAGACCAGACCGAGGAGCAATAATCAAAGTGAGGTAGAACAATGGCATTATAAAGTTTAAGATATCGTGTATGTTTTTTTGGAGTAGTTTTTATAACTTTTTTTTCACCATGTTCAGTCCAACGTAACTCTTCGTCAATCATAACACTCAGGCATTTTGCCACTTTTACTCTTTTTGAATATATCGTTCCTTTGAATACAGAACACATCAGAACAAATTCAAAACACATGCACGAAATTCGTAACAACTTCAACACTTTATTGATAGTACATGTATCTAGACTATAACATGTATGATCAAATCAAAACTACATAGCCTGCATTCGTTTTCATTCATATTCTTTTCACGTTCCTTTTCCCCCCTCTCCCTGTATTCTCTTTCTTTCTTTCTTTTTATTTTCGTTTTCTTTCTTTCTTTCTTTCTTTTTTCTTTTTTGCGTGCGTCATTCGACGGGAGTAGGGAGGAGGGGGGGGGGCACGAAGTCAATGTGCCCCCGTAGCTACACTATCGGTTACCCTTTAATATATTTTTTGTCGTTGATAATACAGTCGTAAGGTGAATCACTGTCTTCACTGCTGTATCACATTCTTCTTCTGGCCTTGGATTATCGTCTGGATAATACTGGTGAGTGACGTGACGTGACGTGACATGACGTGACGTGACGTGGTAGTAAGAAGCACCCCCATACACACACACGCACACACACACACACACACGCACCCACACACACACTTATGAAAATAGCAAGAGTGATTAGAACTTTGTGAGTTCATACAAATATCCTTACCTATGTAGATATAAGATAAAAAATAGTAAATTCAAGATTTTATTTGATTGCATAGATGGCATTCATTTACAGGATTCAAGTCAAAATTATTCTCTATTTTGCAAAGAATGCGGGGGGTGGCATGTTACGCAAATGACATGAAAACAGGTAAGTGTTGAGAAACTGCCATTAAAAAAAAGGGGGGGGGGGGAAACCTGCAAGGAGCTTGGGTCGGGTCACTATATGAGGAACCCTATTATTGGCGATTCAGATAGGCTCATATTCTGTTTCCCCGTGACACTCCTAAAAGTTTTATATCGCATATTCTATGTATTCCAAATCAAACCATTAATTTGGTGCATATTTAGGAACTTGAACTTGAAGTAATATTATCGCCAGTTTACGAAATGATCGCTAACTGGCCTTTCAAAAAGTACGCCTATAGTCTATTCATACACTGTCTTTTCGATGAGTGAACACTTCGGGTTACAAAGTTGTGTCGTTGTTCATCATGTCCCCATCCAGACAGGTAATCCAACATTTTCTCCGGCTACACTTGCTCCGGGCTTGATTTCTCCAAAGGTGTAGGGGTACGGTAGGGGTAGGGGTAGGGTTTTAATTGAGTTTTAGACTAGGTTTAGGGTTAGGGTTATATGGTTAGGTCCAGGGTTGAAATTAGGAATTTGGTCAGGGTAAACTGACCGCGGGGTAATAATAATGTCGCAAGGGCATTGTGTCGTACAACTCCAAGACCAACGCCAAGCTGTCAACACAACTCTCTTTTGCTCAACCTCTATTTTTCTTTCATGTATACAGTGCATCACCAATGGGTGTTAAACGCTCCCTCCGAAGAGCAAGAAGTAGGCCTGTGCATGGAACAGATAGACTCCTCTCCCTATAAGAATCTACAATGTATAAATTACGGGGACTTTCTAAAAGTACCATGTAATTGTGATGCAGTATTAGAAGGACTACCCATTGGATTACCGCCCCTTGAAGATTGCAACATAATTCAATTCCATCCTATTTGTATAATTGCTATTCCTTTCTACGTACAATGCTTTTAAATCTATTTACTGTTATTTTTAAATTGTAAATCATGTAAATTATTTATTCGAATGTATCGTCTGTTTGGAGCCAGAAGGGCACTAACTCTGTACAAAATAATATGAGTTAACGCCCTTCTGCCTCCAAGCAGGCGGTTTTAATTATCTACGATGTTTGATATTTAATGTAAATTGTGCACGATCCAACTTTGCTATACGATGCATGAAATTTCTAATAAATACCATTTTGAAATGAACCGAACCTAGACAACTACCCAGTAATATCTCCTGATAATGATCCATTATAGGCTCATGAACATCCGGACGACCAACCCAGAGAATTGTCTCTAACCCATCTTTGTTTTGTTTTGTTTTTTGCATCTGAACAATTCCTATGCCGGAAAATATCCTCCTCCCTCTACGACAATACATGTATGCATCTACTGTCTGGGATAATTTACACCCAGACAACTGTAACAAACCAGACGATTTCTACATAGGTTTACGCATTTATCATAAGGTCCAAATAACTGTCCGATTGTCCAAGGGCGGTGGCGTATCCAGCATAATGTATACTATAGTAGCCAGTATAGATGGTATACCCCCCCCCCTCGTTTTAAGGCCCATGAATTAACCCCAGGGTCCGTGTTCGTAATGGTACAAGTACGTAGTTCTGGGTAGTTGCCCTATAATTCAAATTCGTATTTATTTCATTTCCAACAGAAAGAAAAACAATGATGATTTTCAATCAAAACAGGTGTAAATTTCTCTTTCTCTGACTTGTATGCACCCGATGTGTTCATGATGGATGTGATTTATTTGATATTATCTGCATGGAATATTTTGTTTGTACTGGGGGGGGGGGGCACTCAGTATATAGTGTGCGGCGGGTATGTGCCGCAGAGAAGACCCCCATTTTTACACTCAAATTTCCGTTTCAAGGCATACCATTTTTTTTCTTGTTGAGAAAAAGAAGGGAGAAAACCGTTCCAAAGCTCTGCTTTTTTTTTTTTTTTCATTGCGTCGTTCTGGCCGTTCTGGCCCGCACCGGCCCGTTTCGAAGAATATCATTTTTGGTGAAAAGTTGAAACGAGTTTCATTCCAGGTGCTTAATTCCTCCGGGCTTTCCTCATTGCTTCCAATCCGGTTCCAATCCACCCCAGGGAATTCAGTTTTCATTCATGCGGAGCGCATGCATGCGAATTTACCCCGCTTAATATGAATACACACACCATAGACTTGCCATGACACATATAGCGTATTTACATTGTAGCTAATGGGAGATTGTGGGAACCAGTTCCGCAGCATCATATTTATATTGTAATTCAGTTCCAAAGATCCCCCTTTTCCAAAATGTTAGTAGTTCCGAAGACCATCCTTTTCATGATACGCTCGTTCCGAAGCCCCCCTTTCTTGTCTTGCCAGCGGCACATACCTACCACTGTTGGGGTCGAGTGCCCCCCTCCCCCCGGGGGTTTGTACCTGTTGATCAGACAGATTAAATATACATACAGCGTGACGCAGACGTGTAGGCTATGTTCATAACAGTTTCAGCTCAGTTTTTGCATAAAGTCAAAATATAGAAATGGTCATACCCTCGGAATATGTTTGTTTAACTCTTTGTTTTGTTTTGTTTGTTTGTTTTTGTTTTTGTTTTTTTTTGTTAGACAGATGAGAATGCTAACGCAATGTATATGCATGACTTTAGTGTATCCACCATACTATAGCAAAGGGAGGATTCGGCGTATATCAGTTCTCATACATTTGCAGGCCTAAAAATAATAATACATTATACATTTTTAGTAGAGCGGTGAGTGTCTCAAATTGCATTAAAAAGTAAGATATGATTTTTTTTTTTTAAATCTCAGAAAGCATTCTGTACTTCCAAAGCCTACACTGCGATTGGCGTGTCCACTGCCCAGGTAAATTTCGTTCCCCTTTCTATCAATTTCTGCATAATATATACCTGGGTAATCCACCAAAAAAGCATAGCAATCCATAATATATTTTTGCACAACTATGTATGAACGTTGGAAGCAAGGCTTGCTTCTCTCCCTTTAAAAGCAAATCACAAAAAGAAAAACAATTGAAAAAAGGAAGACCAAAGAGCAGAAACAAACGAAAGTAGGAAGTAAAAAATTGTCTTGTAATTTAGTATATTTAGATATCAAGCGCTGTAATTAAGTGCTCAAGTATTCGATAAGAGATCATGTTACAGAAAGTGAAAGATTTTGAGGCGAGTTTTTATTGTATATATGTATGTATAATGGATTAATCGCATAGCAATTAATTTCATATACAAATGTAATAGATTTGTAAAGAGTTCTATACCCTGTCTCTTAAATGGAAAATGGAAAATGTCAACGTGTTTTATACAGACATACAGAAACATTTAAGTTAAAGGTAAAATATAATTTAACAATTCTTTTTCAACAGAACATGGAAGTTTTTGAATTATGCATATTATTATCTTAAACTGCTTTTTGAATACAAGATTCTAAAGTTGCACTTTAGAAAGTAAACGCACTGAGAGAGAAATGCAAAATTATATACAAACTTTTTTCTTTTCTTTTTTTTTTTTTTTTTTCTTTTTTTCTTTTTTTTTTTTTTTTTGGGGGGGAGTGTCATCATGAAGTCCCAAACACAATGGATGGGGTTTTTTGTCATAGCAAATAAACAACCCCCCCCACCCCCCCAAAAAAAAAAAAAATAAAAAAATTATTTTTTTTTTTTAAATAAATAATAAATAAATAAATGAATAATAATAATAATAAAATAATAATAATGGTAATAATTAAAAATAAAATAAAATGAATGAATAAAATAATCGTAATAATAATGTATTTGAGTTGACGTTCTCTTCGCAGAATAAGATATTTTCTTTTGTCTATAAGCCTCTAATTTGATTAGATATTCAAGTGTATGTATAGGAAGTTATATGAACAAAATATAAAAAAAGATGTACAAACATTTCAAAATGTTCAGACCGTTTTCTGTAGCGTATCCAGAATTTGGTAGAGAAGGGGGGAATCCTCTCCAGACGGGAGACGTGATGTACCCATGCAAGATATATTTAACTATTTCTCTGAGTCTCCAAACGGGGTGGGGTGGTGTGAGGGGAGGGGTGTACGTTTGCTTCGTGCTCTTTTGGATAAGCCAAAGTATTTTGCATGATATATAAGTCCAATTCATTATCAATGATTACTTTCTTCTTTGAAATTTAAGTGCCATATTCTTGTAGTAGCGTTTTTTATAATTTTGAATCATGACAGATGCAGATGATATCCAGTATAGGACCTAATCAGCATAGGGAGGAGCATTAGTATGCCCCCCCCCCCCCCATTTGAAGGTACACGAAAAAAAAATCAAGACAACTTAGTAGATCACCCACTTTGGGGAAGAATCTAACAGATTTTTAAAATAGGATTCATTTACTTTTTAACGTGATCGAATCGTTAACGAATTAACAACTAAAAATAATACACTGTAAAAAAAAAAATAACTGTAAAACTGCAGGTTTTTTAGCCCTTGAAATTACAAGTTATTGCCGTTATTTCAATTTTACAGTCTTTTCCTGTAAAACAACAGGCAAGTTTGTTGATTTACCGGAAATCAGCATATATTTACATGATTTTATTGTAAATTTACATAATTTCATTGTAAATATATGCTGATTTCCGGTAAATTAAACTGTGGAAAAACGGGCATTCCCGGCATCCTGACTCCCAGGAAATTCCCCTGAAAAAACAGCAATTTTTTTTTTTTTTACAGTGAAGACTTGCAAGTTAGTGTTTTAACGCTCATACTCCAGTGCTTTGTAGAATTTCTAACTTCTTAATAATGTATATAGTTTGATTTTTACATCTTTGTAATAGTCACGATTTAAAGTTGAATAATTTTCCTATCATAATAAACGAATATGAAAGTACACAGAATAACAGATATCTGACTTTAGAATAATCTGTGACTGTACTTGTCTTTATTAATGCAATGTTATTTCATATAACTTCTGAAATGTGCGAAAGCTATGATTTCAATAATTTTGCATGTACTTCTAATTCAATATTCCCAAAATGTCTTTCATCTGGCAAAACACTTTGAATAAATATCACCACGCTATTCATCTTTATGTATCTACGGTATTAATTACGAGAAAGTAACTATAAAATGCAGAACAGAAATTAAGGAATATTTATCATGAAAACGTTGTCGTCAATATCCATCAGTGTTCTAAGCATGTGACGAAACGTTAACTTTGAGAGCTCTCCCTCCCTATAATCTCCATGCCCCAACAAGGAAAAAATCACTTGTGTTTCTTTGGTCACTGGAGAAAAAAAAAAGAACTGTTTTAAGTAATAATTTTTTTTTTGGGGGGGGGGGATAGGGGTATGTCTTTATAATTTATGTCGCCCTTTATCCATGATTCGAACCCATGTATCATCCATCACACATCACTTGAGGGAATAGAAATATAGAATAGAAGTAGAAATAGGGAATAGAAGAGATTTATTTACCCAATTAATAATCACTAATTTTTGCCTGTTTTTATACTTTCTCACTGCATTAGATTTTATTTAATTAACTTGAATCCATGAATGTGCCAGGAATTATCGTTAAGTTATACCATTTATTGAATCATTCCAACTGCGAATGTATCGGTATGCCATCATCACATTATGATTAAATAAGCTATTGATTATGTATTTAGTATTCTGTAAAGTGCATAGGGAATATTTTTCATCATGCGTTAATATTAAAATTACTTTAGTATTATTGGTATCATTATCTGAAAGGACTGAGTTTAGAATAGAACACAATTTATGCAGAGTACACGTCTGATGGATGTGCTCCTCTTTCTCTCTCTCTCTCTCTCTCCATAGGTTCTCTCTTCCCATTCTCCCCATCCTCTCTTTCTCTCTCTCTCTCAATTCTAAAATTGTATATATCTCTTTCTTTTTTATCTCTTCATCTCTCCCTCTACCCCTCTCTCTGCATCGTTTACCTCTCTAGATCTGTATCTCTTCTCTTCTCTCCCCTCTCTTCCTCACTATCTCTCTCTCTCTCTCTCTCTCTCTCTCTCTCTCTATATGTCACGCATAAGCGGATCACCTTGAAAAATTATAGACCTATCATGATGCCTCGTAATTAACCCAGAAACGAACCCATCATTCTATTGTCACCTATATGGTGTCGATTGCCAGTACATGTATAGTCTGTCAGCAGGCTAGGTCTATAATTGGATCGGAGTAAAAGAAGCAGGAGTGATGTGGATTTCTTTCCACTTTTTATGGAGGTAAAATAATTGCATTCAAGAAAAATCACCCAGCGGCATGTTTATGGTAAGAATGGCGACAGTCGTGGTTTTTATTGGTCATATGATCATAAATTCAAAGTATATAGTCCGTTTTCCTTTCATCTCCTCTTTCTGCGCAGTGAACCTCCCAGCACTCTTTCTCTCTCGCCTTATATATTATCTCATCATTGTTTTTATCTCACCCGTCTCTCGCTATATTGCTTTATCTTGTCCTTTAAATATTAACCTCTTGTATAAATGTTACTTTCTTTATATCTTCTTCTCTTCTATGATAATTATAAAAAGGTCACATTGGCAGAGCTGGGTGAAGAATGCGTAAAAGTTGGCTTACTGCAGAATTTCCTGCTCGAGACAAGCGTGCTATAAAACGGGGAAACAAAGTGGAAAAATAAGTTTATTTGTATGATAGTACATGTAGTAGTATACTACGTGACTAATATCAAATTTTGCTATTATCATCATCGCAAATCATGAATATATAAGAGTAGTAGCAGGAGAAGAAAATAGTGAAAAGTATCCTACTACGACTACCACTACGATTCTACAAGAACGGGAACGATTAAAATTGAGGGAAGGCTTCTATAAAGCAATTTGAAATTACTAAAGAATTCTACCCCAACATACACTCGCCACTGAAATTTTGTATATTTACCCTTCGTCTCTCGTGTGATGTGAAGTAATAATCAAATTCAAATAGACTCTGTTTATGGAGTTAATGCAAGTCATTTTATAACAAACAGTCAGTATGGTTTTACACATTAGCAACACTTACTGATATTAGTCAATATACATTACACACGCTTGTTTCAATATGTGCACTGTGTTACAATTAATCTTGTTGGAATTCAGTAATAAAATGAGCATGAGTGCATTGCATAATACAAAAGAACCCCACAACTAAAATAAAAAGAAAACAGATTGGAATTATAAGAAGATTCTAATTATTTGGAAATATAACAGTGATTCATCAAGACTTAATGAAAGTATATTTGACCTAATCTTTAAAAAAATTGTAAATTTTCCTATATTCATGTACTATTATTGAATAATTATGTTGTATTTTTTCATTAGCTACATTCTATTTGGATAATTCTAACAATTTAGTTCTTATCATTTTCTAATAATTCTGAAACTTGTAGCTTTTCTAAGTAGAAAATGTGCCTATATAAAAAAAAAACTAACTGAAAGCATTTGTGATTTTATTGCACGTAGAACAACTCCATATATGGCATATATTATATCAATTTGCAGCCTCTATTTCCTTTACATTGGCAATCTTAAATATCACTGTACACAATCGCGTTAAGTTCACATTAATATTAGTCATATAAAGACAACATTTCTTCTGGAAAATGAATAACAGAGAACATTGCATGTTTTGCACGATGAGTTCAAATATTGTAATGAACGTAATGTTCACATGCATATACACTGCATAATTTCATTAAAATACAAAAATAATACCTCTTCGAAATTCAGTTTATGGAGCATGTGTTCTCCATTTTCAGTTTGCCACAGTGGCGTGGTATCCAGGATTCTGTATAGGGGGGGAGGGGGGGGGAAATCTAAATACAGTGCTGTCAACTTTGGGAACTGCTTGGAGGGAGATTCATATTTTTTTATTCTCGCCAGCCCTCCAAAAGTCGCTCGGGGGGGGGGGGGTGGCGAAATTGTTTTCACCAGCACTCCAGAAGTCGCCCGGGGGGGGGGGGGTTATCAGATCTCATGGGGTCCAGTTTTCCTCCATAATTCTCTGACAAGCAAAAAAAAAAGGGGGGACAAATTTTTGGTCAAAAGTTGTCAAGGGGGCAGTCTGCCCCCTGCCCCCCCCCCCATTGGGTACGCTAGTTGTTTGCCATATGGAAGAAAACAAATACTAACATATCATTTTACACTTTCTAAATGATTGATGACATAGGCCGAATTGTTCAGAATTTTCTAGCAGTCCCATATACTAAAGAAAAAACATACAAAGTCAATTTGTTGTAATTGACAAAATGTGAAACAAAATTCTGTCTCACATGAATGGAATAGAAAGTCAAATGGGCTATATAAATCGGACATAATTATTTATCATAATGTGGTCCAACTGTATATTGATTATACCCTTTTACCAACCTTTAAAGCTTGCCATCATGGTCATAATTGATAACATTTACAAATATCGGTAAATATCAGACGAAGTTTAGTGTCTGTACATTAAATAATTCAGTACAATGGAGTAGCGGCATGTAGCTACAAAAAGTTTGGTAGTATTGTCCAAGTTATTATGTGCATAACTTTAAAAGATACATTCACAAGCTTACAATTAAAACTGAAATATTACACATATTGCAATATATAAGAGTACTTTCAGCAATGGAGAGTAATTATCAGCCTCGGTGTATATAAAAAGCGATTGCGGCATTCAGTATTGCATATAGATAGTTTGTTCACATTATAAATAAAACTTTTGATCATTAGTCATTTGTCATTTTCTTTAGTATCTTTGATCCTCTGGAAATACCGCTTGGCTTCTATGCCCTTTTTGCTCTGAGCTAGCACAAGATGCTCTCCGTCGATGTACCTGGCGAACACGGGCTCGCTTCCATCGACATCGCCAACCATTCTGATGACGAGCTTGTCGTCTTCCCACAACGCCTTCATCTCCCTGTCCGACTTCTCCCATGGGATGTTTCCTTTGAACACCTCGTCGACCTTGAAGCACATCTCCTGCTTGTTCAACGGCGTCCTGGTCGCGATCTCGAACGTGTCCATGCCATCCTGCTTGATGTCGACCGTGGGGTTCACTTTGGATGCCATCGTCCGATACACCATCCCCACACCGCATGCCTTCAGAAACTTGTCCATGTTTTCACTTCTTACCAACTTCCAAGTACCACTTAGATCAACGGAAACCATGTTGGGGCCGGATTTCCTCAAAGTTCCTTCTTCCCACAAGTAGGCCTAACCAAATAGCACACAGAACTACTACGCACGGCGTGGGAGTTTACAAAGCATGTAAACATGTGTACAGTACCTATTTACTTTTTATTACCACAATTCAACTTCGATCAAGAATCAAGATAAGTGTGTTGTACAGCGCAAAACCGGAGGAGGGGTGTCACAAAAAAGTAATATACTACAACTGGGGCTTCACCTGATCTCTCCCCTTTGTCACTGAAATCCACCTTTGTAATTACTTGACGAGGTGTACAATAAATGTTTGTTCCGGTCCTATATGAAAGGCTGGCTGGTTCATTGACTGAACACTGGGCAGGTTCAATCAATAGTCACATCAGCAATCAACAATACTCCACTCTGCTTGCACTTTCCATATATCTACCGAATACTGTTCTTGGCGTTGTGTTAGCGAGACGAGAAGCATGTGCATGTAAAATTCCTTTCCAATAGGGGCAACTGCGCATAATGAGTATCGTCGGCATTACGATGCCGTCTGTATATGATGCTGAGCCGGTGGATCTCCCAGGGTTTAATTTTCACCTGTGATTAGTTGCAGTATATGCATCCCTCGAAAATGTTACCCGTGTACGTAGCTGCCCGGCCTAGACGAGTTTCGTGTAGAGGCTTAGGATATCACAATCGCAACTGCAATCATAATGCAAACCCCGGTTCATATAACCGTGAAGAGTATGTGAAAAGATACTCTGTCATATTGGGAGAATTAATGAGCTTATCCGGACGATCGGACACGCGCTTCCGCATTTGTTTCCTGTGTCATTCAGATTTAGATCAATATATGTTTAGGCCACGGGATGTATTAATACATGTATTTGCATACACCCGTTGTTGCTCGAAGGGTTTAAAGTAAAAATGTTCTATTGTACTATACGTATACATATTTCATAAAGTCAAATGTCACCTTTTGAAGCAACTGGGTGGCGTGTAAAATATTAATTATTATTTTACAAATATAATAGTGACGGGTATCAGACAAATGAATAGCCCCAGGGTGTCGCTAGGCTGGTTCTAAAAGATATGTTGGCTCAACATGCCTAGGCCAATCAGCTAACCATTTTTAAACAAACAAGAAGAAAAGCTCCACATTTTGTTCATATTTTTCTGCAAGTATGAATACTTTCATTTCATTTCTGACCTGGTTGCAAAAAAGGAAAGAAAAGGAAAAAATTAACAGTACAGTAATAATGATCGAAAAGCCAGTGGCGTAGATACGAACACACTTTCTATTGTTAGTGGGGGGGGGGGCGGTATGAATAGATCATTCCCCCCCCCCCCCCACCCCACTAACAATGGATAATTATGCGTGTCTACGCCCGTGTGAAAAGCTGTTTTTTATTTGGCCCAATTTCTCCCTTAACGATGTGACCATGTGATTTTCAGTCTTGATGAATGAATAATACATGATCATCTAAATTAAAAATACTTTTCACCTCTTTATTCAAGAAGTACGAACATGCTTTGTATCACTAAATATTTCTCATAGCTACTTCTCCAAGACAGTAAAATACATTTGGTTGGAGGAGTAGAGTTTTATTTCATTTTTCTCTTCATTTTCGTTTCCTCCACCCCGAAAGAAATGGACTTATTTTCCTGTCTCTACTTATTTTTATCTCGCCGTTTCTCATTCTCTTCCTTTCACTCCACTTTTTTTCTCTCTCTCTCTGTTTATCTATCTCGCGATCCTTTTGATTCTCCATCCCTTTACCCCTCTGTCTTTTGTCAGTTTCAGACTACCACAAGTTATCTGTTATTTTCTATCTGGATCACCTTGTTTCCTTCTCTCTTTTTTTAGCACAATTAGCACAAGTAATTCAATTTACTCCCTGTCGTGTGTTGTGAAGTTTAGGCAGTAACTCATATTTATCTGAACCAGCCTATTTTGTATGACTTTATGTATGTATGTATGTATGTATGTACTGTACGTATATATACATATAAATAATGTAAAAATAATGAAAGGAAATTCCTTTCACATTGTGTATGTCATTTCCTTACAGTCTCTCTCTCTCTATATATATATGCATACAGAGTAATAGTCTGTAACACGTTTGCAGTATACTATTCTTTGATTTAATGATCTTCGTCTGTGCGAAATGAATGGCGCCAGCATGAAGCCGTGTAGCTTTTGCTCACAACCGTAGCACCTAAAGTGCAAACGTTCGAGATTATAAGTGTTTGTAAGAAATTGTATCAAAATGTATATATATATATATATATATATATATATATATATATACATATAGACCTATATATATTTATATCTATATGTATATCTATATGTTTATGTATGTATATATATATATATATAATATATATACATATATATATATATATATATATATAATAAATAATATATAACATATATATATATATACATACATTAACATATATATATATATATATATATATATATACATACATATACATATATATACATACATATATATTATTTATATATATCTATATATATATATACATACATGTATATATATATATATATATATATATATATACATATATATATACATATATATATATATATATTATATGTATATATATATTTATTTATATATATATAATATATATTTTTTTTTTTTTAAGCTATTGACAATTTTTTATTTGTTAATTTGATTACACTATAGTATTATTTGATTATAATATAGAATGTGAATTTTCGAGACAATTATTTGTGAATGACTTTTTAACAGAAAGCAAAAGTCACATGGCTTTGAATAAGTTTAAATTTTATTTCATAATAATTATAATGATCACACTGATGATGACGATGATAATAAAAATGATAATAATAAAATGAGAGTAATAATAATAAAAGTAACAATGATGATGATGAGATAAAAAAATAAACATAATAGTAATGATAATTAAAATAATAATAATAATAATGATAAGAATGACAAAAATGATGATATATAAAGTAATGATGATAATCATAATATTACCAGTAAAAGAATGATAACTGCGCTCAAATCAACCATTTCCGTGCACACCAACTATAACAAAAGAAAATGCATATACATGTGTAGTGTTATAGTTTGGAAATTACGATATTGCTTCTTTTTTTTTAATGTGGGGAAATCTCAGTAGAACTACAGCCCACGGGACTGACAGCCCATGAGACCGACAATATCGGTCTAGTGAGCTTTCACAAATGTTGAAAGAAGGCCCAGAGACCGTCAGCCCTCGTGACATTCATGCCTCGTGGGCATTCTGTCAGTGTTTCTGAAGGTATAGACCGTACCGACATTGTCGGTCTTGTGGGCTGTCGGTCAAGTAGGCTGTCGGTCTATAGGCCTTTCGATCTACTGGGCCGTCGGTCTCGTGGGGGACTGTAGCCAAAATATATTTAGGATTTGTTCAAAATGCATTTTGTTTATGATATAATACATACTTTGAGATGTGTTCTTTAATGTTTGCTTAATTAACATTGTTTATCTATCCATATATACATTTTCTCCAGTGATTTTACATTAATGTTAGAGTTAATCGTAAGTCCCTCTTTATATACTTTCAAACGTAAACTGAAGGAACTGCTGTTTAAAACATATCTTGATGATGTCAATGTATAACTTTTACTTGCAAGCGTATTGGGTTTGGCTGAATTATAAATCATCCTTACTTTTTTTTATATCCGAGAGTGCGACGGCTGACACAATCCGCTTGTTCATGTCGTTATTTATATTTATGTATGTATAAATTATGTATGTACAGATGTAGTCATTTTTTATTATCCGTATTGTTCATTTACCAGCTGAGCACCCATTGTACAATAATTTATGTAAATTTGTCTACATTGTAAGAAAAGGAAAGAAAATTTAAACAACACAACTGCATGTTTTCTTTTTTCTTAACCTTTTTTATTTTCTGATTTATTTGGATTGGTCATTATTCATATCCATTCATTCATTCATTACCACAAATTATTTCACCGGGGCCTACAGCTTTACAAGCTTGCTTTCATGAAGGTCCCATCATATTTCTCTCAGTTAAATCAGTACTCTATATTGACCACATACCTTTATGTTATTTATGTACATGACATGTATCCTTGATTGTAATTTCATCACAAACAAAAATTTGTACTTTATTTTTGAAATGTAACTGTAACATGAGAAATATGAAAATAAATGAAACGAAACGAAACGAAACACGTTCAATATTTAAAAGGAAAACACAAGATACTATGAGTAATTTCATTTCTCATTGTGTCTTACCAGTTATCTATCAATCCCATTCTACTATAAACTCATTCATTCATTCTTGTGTACACAATTTAGTGTACTAAGAACATGAAGAAGACACGTTAAAACTAATTTGGTTGAAAATGGTATATCATTTTTTTGTAGTTTTCACAGTTTAATTATGTATTTCCATTACGATGTGCTCTATAGCACCATTCTCATTCTCACCCTTTGACAGACATATTAACAGTGCATAAATCGAACAGAGATTTTATTGAGTCAATGTCTTAAAAACGTAAATTAATGATTGAATCATTTTCCAAATAATACCAAATACGAAACACCAACAATATATATTATTATGATGTTATCTTTAATCCATAATCTAGGATATATGCGTTTTTGCATATTATTCCAATGTTTCCGTGACGCTTCTTTGTTATCTAAGACATGTTGGAAAGTAAATAATATTTGTTTTAAACGTTTACCAAATGAATATTCTAAGATATCCTTGTGGTAAAATATTTTTGGAGAAAGACTAATAAGCCTTCGATTTTAGGATCCTCAAAGTGTTTTAAGTTATTATTTGATTTTACGATGAAGACGATGAATCAACAATTTGTTTGTCATTATTTCATTCTTTGTTAAACGAAATGTAATTAATAGTAATAATAATAATAATTGTTTCTTATTAAGCGCTTTTCCAGAAAACTGATCAGAGCGCTATTACAGCACAAAAATAACATACATAACATAGCAAATAGTAATAGAAATACATGTAGTAATTATGGACATACAAAGAATCATGAAGAATTGAAAGATATTTAAATATTCATTAACAGTGATATTATCAGCCTTATCGTCTACTGAGAGTCAAAAAGATATTATCACCACTCTGGTTCACAACAAACGATATGAACTGGATTAATTATGACGGGAAAAGTTGGGATTTGAGTTTCTTTTAGAAAGTTTCTTCTGAATCACATAGGCGGAGATGTTGTGGTATATAGAGTGTTCCAGATGGCCGGTCCAGCATATGAGAATGACTGCCTTGGTATTGGTGCGTGGGATATGAAGTAATGTTTTATCGTTTTGTGAACGGAGATGGTATCTTCAGAAGCTGGAGGGGTAGTAACTAAGTTCAACAGATACCGTGGAGCAGTATTCTTCCTGCACTTGTATACCAAAAGGGCTAGTTTGAATTCAATTCGTTCTTTGATAGGAAGCCAGTGTAACTATTTCAACAAAGGAGCACTGGGCTTTCTTTTCTTTGCACCAAGCATCAGACGAGCCGCTCGATTTTGAATTTTCTGAAGTCTTTTCACATCGCCAGCATTCACATTTGCCAGCAGAGAATTTCCATAGTCAAGCCTGCTCAAAACAAGAGAGCGCACTGCATGATTACATGCGTCACCTGTAAGGTACTTTCTAACATGAGATATGTTTCTCAGGTGGAAGTTCGCTATCTGGCACACTCTACGAACTTGCTCTGACAGTGACAGAGTCTGTTCAAAATAAACACCAAGATTTTTCACAGTGGTTGATGCGTCAACAGTAGTGTGTCCGATCTGAAGGCTCAAATCTCCTGTGGGACGTAGTCTACTGGATGACATCACTAATTACAATACAAAGTATTACCATGGCATGATTGCCATTAATAAACCTTGTCAATTTTCATCATTAATTATTATAACAATGTAAATTTCCTAAATTATTTTTATCAATGATTTTAACATTAATTTCATAAAGATACCAGAAACTTTAATTGGCATTGCTATCTTCACAATTTGTTTTATTTTGCCTTTCCTTCTAATCTCGTCCAAATCTTGTGATTGCAAATTCAGAAGTAGTTGCTGTAAGTCATCTAGTGATGATACATTAGATGACTAGGCTTAATTTCTTCCTGAGGACTTTGCCACAGCTCACCAACTCCTTCAGAAAGTTAAGATTTATATCTTTATTCTCTTCGTTACGGAAGCGATGAATATTTGGGCACTGAACCTTAACAACTAAGCAATCATACCGTCTCAAAAGAGAAGCATGTCGCTGATTTAATACTCCGAATTTGCTTTGATGTTGGAAAAATGCATCCTCCCTAATCCGACACATAATTCAAAATTCATGACTGCCTCAATCCTTCAACATTTTCTCCACCCCTGCATTATTCGATTTACAAACATCGATTCTGTACCGACAATAATCCTTCTTCTTTTCTCCCCCCCCCCCCCCCCACCCTCTCTCTCTCTCTCTCTTTCCGTTCTCTATCTCAATAGCTCATTTTTCTTATATCCTTAATTATCATCTCCCCCCCCCTCTCTCTCTCTCTCTCCTCTCTTATACATTTATCTCTCATCTTTCTCATAAACTCTATCTTCTGTCTCTTTCTCCTCTCACTTCACTTTTCCTTTCTCTCTCTCTCTCTCTCTCTCTCTTTTTCTCTATTTTTCTTCTGTATTCCCCTCTCTTCTTGTTTCCCATTACATTCTATCTACAATTATCTCCTTTATCCATTACACTTTTCCAATCTTTATTTCTATCTTACTTTTACTTTTCATTTCTGACTTTCCTTACATTTTAATCTTCTCCATCTACTCATCGCGATCTAGCGGTTCTGTTTCCTTCAGACCCGTCATTTTATCTATCTATCTAGCTTTGTCCTTCTCAATCATTTTCTATCTCTTCCCCAAATCGTATAATGTTTGATAAGATATGGGACTGGTGTGTTTCTGACAGTCTAATCTCCATGATACCAGTTTGATTGATGAACACCCGCTCCACCACTAATGACCTTTCAGATGTCATGAAAATTCATGAAGTAATTTCATGTTTTCATGTTCGCCAGTAACCGCTGAAATACATTTCCTTAATCTCATAGGATAGCTTTTATCTCGCACATAAAACTGAAAGAGAAATATGAAAGTCAATGGACAAAATATGTCGGTAAAAAAATTGTCATGACTAGTATATTAAAAGTGTGACATTATGATAATGGGATTAAGTTTAGAATGTTGGTTAGACGATAATGTTTGGTCAAAACTTATTTTCATTTATTTATTCATTTTAATTAAATATTAAACATATTACACATCACTACAGGATATATTAATTTTCTTGTCGAAAAGGAAAACCCACGATCAATCTCTAATATCTCAATAACGAAAATTCATTGCTAAATTCAATATGCTGGCATGAAAGCTTATTGTATTCCTTTGAGTGTAATTGGTCATATATTCTGAAATGAAAATAGACAATGAAGCACAGATCTGCATGTTTCCTGTGATAATTTTGTCAAAATTCATGCTTGCCCAAATTTAGGTGTTGAATGATTATTTTAATAATAAAACATTTTTGAATGTTCAATGTGCTGGGGCTCCATCCTGCATCTAAGAAGATACTGCATGTTTCTGTTCTGAATGTCGTGTGTTTTTTTTTAATCAACGAACATTGGTATTCTCAGCTCATGTACTGTCCGTGGGTCTCACAAGAATGAAATGTCCCTCCCCTACAACAGATTATTTTCTTCTTCATTGGCAACATTTGTGTTAATTTTCTGAGACCTTGCTATCTTTTCTTAGACACTGGTTATAGGTATTCATTTTCAATAAAGATCAAGCTTTTGGTTGGCAAACCTGTCAATTACAGAGCGTGTGATTCAACAAAACAATCCTGTCTTCTTACGACTTATGAGTCGTTTTGTATTTAAACCCCCTCAATTCTAATTTTCGTATCACTATTGGACTTGTTCAAGAAATTATTTTTCCGTCACAATATTTGTTATATGAATGGCCTCTTTATTTTTGCTCTAAGATGTATATTTAAGCGAGAAATTATGCATCAACGATGCATTGTGACCATTCAACAAAATTTAGGGCAGATCCATCCATCCATCCAAAATGACAAATTTGACATGTCTGCATGGGGAACACTCTGTTGCTTAGCAAGCAGTGAACAACGGTTCCTTAATTGATTAACGTATCTAATGCACTTCATGATCACGTGGTTGCGGTTTACCTATCTTTTGTGATTGTGAAGAAACGTAGGGTTAGACATTGATGTTTTCTTTTAAGACTTGTACAAATATTAATGAATTACAAAAACAATTAAATATAAATGTTGTTGCTAATCAAAAGTTTGGATCAAATTTGTGTATAATTCCACTCAATCTTGGGCAAAAAGATGTCATTAAAACGGTATTTTGGGACATTAATAAGATTTGGGGGAATACTTTTTTTTAGGTTTCATGACTTTGACAAATCTAGACAAAGCATACCAAAGTTTTTAAAGTATCACTTTAATATGGAGGATATACTTTATTATATTACAAAAAAGAGATTACTTTTTGGAATAAACACATTTTCTCCACCAAGATAAATTAACACAATGATTCTAAAGAAAAAATGAGTAATGCACTACATATTGCACATAAAAGAGACACATCACAACCTGAGAATTCATATCATTAGGAGGCATAAAATCATCCCGGAAGAACTAAGCGAGAAATTCAAATGGGCAACAATATCACTGAAGAACAGTTATTATACATCTATTATCATAATATTACACGCAATATAACATGCTACTGCACGTGCACTGTATTCCATTTGACGTAAGGATCTTTTTCATTGTGAATTGAGCAGATAATAATAGTAACTTCAAAGAAATAAGACTAGGGAAATGAATCGAGAAAGAGAGAGAGAGTGTGTGTGTGTGTGTAATTGGTTTTTACAGACGTGTATCAATCAGATATGATTATTTACGTCTGGGGACCGACCTTTAACGTCACCATCCGAAAGACGTGACTCAGTTTCGAACCTGGGTCCGCTGAATCAGTTTATAACTTCCACTGTTAGCTGGATTACAGGCGCACGCCACAACGCCCAGAGAGGTGAGCATTTGCAGCTTATATACTCTGATGACCTGCAAATATATTGGATTTCAGATTTATAGGTATAGATGTTAGCACGTATCTTTCTTTTTTCATTTAATTTATGGACTGTTACTCTTTTTTCTTGAAACAGGATTCTAGGGCAAACAAGCCATGCTTACTTGATAGATGCCTCCACCTATTGTTTTCCTTTACATTTACAATGTTTACATTATACCAATTATCGCTTTATCATTGTAAATCATAACTAAGTCCATTGAATTGTGACCTGTTATATCTATGAATAAAGCTTTTCACTAGTTGCTGTTTTGTCCCACCACTTTCAGATTATGTCTTTTGGAACGGATTAATCTCCTTCTTCATGACATTTAGAAGAGAACTTTCTAGAACTTCAGCAAAGTGACCTCGAAAAGGATGTACCTGGGATTAATCCCTAATAGTTTTACATTGCTACTAAAGCACTAGACATTCATGTTAACGAAAAAGGCCCCACATTCATTAATAAATCGGAGCTACATCCTGGGTTGGGGACCTCGGTAATTGAGCTCCATGTGCTTTCGTACAAAGACATTAACTTGGTATCAAACCATTAATGAGCTGAGACGAATCGAGGTTGTGTGTTATAATAATGGCGCAATAGTGGCCAATCTAACACAATTAGTTTTAGTCTATCGTAAGAAGGTTTGTAATTGAAAATAGGATCTTGCAGTAGCCGTGATACAAATGCTATATACATTATATAGGTCGAGAAGTCACAAGGGAATGGGTGTATAATCACAGTGTCTCTCTTATTCAGAGGCCCTGGCCGCGGTGAGAAAGGTTTCAAGAAATTTGTAGGTTAAATAAGCGGCCAGATCAAACCCACACCCAAACATTCCTTGGTACAGTATATTTAAGTTCACATCATTTAAGTTTATTCCTCTTATAAAAAAGTAACAATAATTAAAAAAAATAAGAATACAGTTAAATACCTACGTAAACACAGTACGTGTGTATTAAACGTACAGACCTACATAACGCCCATTTGTCCTTATTGTCATGAGTTAAAGTCAACAGTAGATTCAGATGGCATGATAATATGAAACCATGTAAAACAAGGAAACGGGAGTAAACGAAGGTATATCTTTTTGCTATTCCACAAAATTTTAATCTTTATACACCAATATCCACTATACTGCTTTACAATCTGTTATGAGGCTTAGTGATTCCGTGCAGTAAGCAGACAATAACCCAAATGGATGATTACGAGGAAAATTGGACATTTTCATCATCACGATTAAGAGGATGGGCGAATCAAGACTTTCTAGGGCATCGTGACATTTCTTTGGGGTGCCTGGATCATGATGGGCGTAGAGGTATACATTTCATCGAAGATGCATCACAAAAACATTCATGTGGTGCGAAGTTATGGAACAATCCCATCCAACCCGTCGCCCCATGGGTATCGCGATCGAATCGCGATACTCCTCTTTAAGAATTGTCGTCTGCAACGGAAATGCGCGGGAGTCTTGGCCGAAACGGCGAGGAAGCGCAACGGGGTATTGCTTCCGACCGGCTAGCAATTTGGCTGACTGGGAACGTCCCAGATACCCATCAAGACGAACCCTTCCCCGAACACGAAGACAGAGCACAATTGTGCCAATGAACTATTTTCTTCCAAATTGGAATAGGAGGCGACATGGAGTTCATCACCCGGGCAGTTGGGCAACCAGTATGCTTTTATGCATGAATGAACTTTTGAACTGCCACATTGCTTGCAGCCATTTGGACACCACGACGCTCTTTGATTAAGATGATCGATGAGTCCCATGTGATGACCAATGTTAGTCTAATAAGGGTCATTGATGGTCAACACCCGTCATGAACATCCTCCCCATGGCGATTGTGCGAACGGACAAACAACCGTTGTGGGACACGGCTGCTTGCCTTTCATGATAGAATTGAAAAGGATGTCGCAAGTAAAGAGTGATTATTTCGATATCAATATCTGATTACTTAATATCTTATTTAGATCTTTAATAAAAGAGAATAACTTCAGGTGACATACAACGAAATTTAAAATGGCGAATAAGTATATGACGCAACTAAAAAAAATAAATCAAAATCTTATGATCTGCCACATTGCTTAGCAGCATATTCTTTTTGACTAATACGGCACTTTATGATATATTGTTGAAAAAAAACCTTCCTCTACAATTATATAAGACTTGTATATATAAAGATTCTAGTAAAATATAATCACAAAATACACCATTTAGACAAGCAATTCAACAAGACGATTTCCTTTTAAGAAAAAAATGGTAACATAAAGTAAAATACCGCATTTATGGTGCAAACAAATTCTCTCGTACGCGCACCGCATACGTACACACTTTCTACAAAAACCCACAGCCACACGCCTCACCTTCTTATTCTTCTTCCCACCCATTCCACCCCCCCCCCCCCCCCCCCCCCCGGGGTACTCGGATTTTATTTATTTTTTGGTTGTTGTTTTTTGATGGGAGTGTGAGGCCCGGACCTTGAACCCCTAACCCATCTTTATTGGCAAATTTTCAGAAAAGGGGTACCCATGTTTAGGGATTTCTCGCAACTAGACCCATGTTTAGGGATTTGTCGTAAAAACTGGACCCTACTTTTCGCGGATTTTCACGGTGCAGAAGATCAGGCCAGGCTTAGTTCGTCCGGGACATCGACACGTACGGGTACCGGTATGCGTGTAGTAGTTTACGTACCGGAGATTTTGAGAATTTTTGGCGAGTTTTCTTACATTTCTTTCTTCAAACCTCAAGAAATGGATTGAAAATTTTTTTTGGTGAGTTTTCTTACATTTCTTTCTTCAGACCTCAAGAAATGGATTGAAAAAATCCTTTGTTTTCAGTTTCATTGCAAGTGCTCACAATCACACAGGTTATACTAAGCTTGAGTATACAGACTTTATTGACAAAAATGCATTTAAAATTAACTAAACTTCGTTTCAAAATTTTGCATCGTCATATTAGGTGGGCCGCAAACGGCAATCTAAGTTGAGCCAAGTGTAGTTTTATCAATGTTGACAGTAAATGGATAATACAATGAATTATAGAATATATTCAAATGTTCAAGAGCCATAAAATTATTATTAATTATGGTTACTTCTATCCACTCATAGCTTAAAAAGTTGGCAATTGTTCGTCAACTCTCTAATGTAACATTTTAAATTTTTCAGAGTTCCTTCCAGAATACTGAATTCCTTGAGCTATGTTTGAAGGAGATACTTTAAATATGCGCCCCTGGAAACGAGCCTTGTCATGATTCCTCTTTAGTCTCTACTCTTTCAAACCTTAACGCTAAAAATAAGTCACGCCAAATATAAATAAAGAGAGAAATTGCCGGGAATGAGCTCACTTTGATCATTACCCTACAGCCAAGAAGTTCAAATCACTCGAGGGTGGATTGTTTTCTTTCTCGAAATCAAAAGAAGAATAAATTTCTATAAAATCGAAGGATTTGTCAATTTTTGTCTCCATTCCATCAATAATAAGTGTTATGTGGGGCGTACTGTCTTGAGGCTATCCGGCTCCATTCCAAATTTCTGCTTCCTCTTCTTATCATACCGGTTTAAACATGAAAATGAAAACACCAGGTGCAGAGATATAGTTCGTGGAGAGGACTAAATAAGTTAAGTGTTCTATTGATGCTTTTTGATTATTTTGGGGAATGCTGAAAAAGAGAACAATGCCCGGAGATTAAAAGAAGAGACGTGCTCATTTAGGTTTAGTTATCCTCATAACAAGTTAAGGGTAAGAAAGAATTAAAAGTACACGTCTCATTGAGTTCGTGATATTGTCTTCATTTTCCTTTCGCTATAATTGATTGGGAAAAGTACAAACATGGATCTGAAGAAGCCGGTGATCGTTCCTATGACGTTAGCTGACTGTAAAATTTTATACTAGGGTCAAAGATCTAGTGAAAAGTGCAATTTTGTTTCGAATAAAGACCAAGGTGATAATCACTGTCGGCAATGACTGTCGGCAAATCCGTACAATTCTTGTTCATCTTTTTTAATGGAAAAAGAGGAGCAAATAAATATAAGAAAATGATTTCAGAATTGATCACACAAAGGGTGTAAGGAGAACCAAGAGCCTGTGAGCAAATGTTGAGGAAGCCACCCCTTGAAAAAAAAAAGTGGTCTGCCAAAGAAATAATGGCTGGATATAAGGTATTATATGTTTTTGAACTAATAATTGCGTCGGATATACCGCTAAAACATTCAATGCAATCCTAAAAGTGTATTGAAAAACTTTTTTTTAATTTCACATAAATAGGCAACGACGACTTGAAGATAAAAATACACTCACGTGAAGAAAATATCGCACAAACCGATAAAAGAGTGTTATTATGCCTATCCGCTCACTGGTAACCATAGTAACCTTTAGGTTTAACAGAAAGATGGTACTTGTTATCAAACCTGAAGACCTATGCTGACAAAAATAGAAGGGTTAATATGGTCACGACACATTCAGAAAGTCGTGCCCTGGCTTTTTCGATCAAGTTCATTGCTGTCTCAACTCTTTTTTCAAAAACCATTCTGGGAAGATTGGTTATTCTCAGATTGGCAATCAGACGATAGAATTTGTTTTGCAGACTACAAAGGAATATTGATTCCTTTGCCGCCACGACAGGTAAGGATGTCTCACTGCCCCGAGTGGAAAAGGTTATATGAATAGATTCCTCGAAATACTCTGAATGACGCAGGCAATCATGTTCGGTTTTTAAAAAGTACATCTTACGCTCTTTCAAATCATCTCTCCAGAAAAACAATATCAATTTGAACAATCGTATTGAGATTACTTCAAATGCCTACACCAAGGAAAGTTGTACGATGATTCAGCTTAAGGGCGATTCCGTGCAGAGTGTCCCGTACTACATATTTTTTATGCCTTTTTTCAACATATTTCATCCAAAAATAATGAGTATATTGATACGACTGCTGAATAATGGCTCTTTCTGGTATCACCACCTATAGACATGGTCATAATTATCAAGACATTTTTCACTTATGGATGAAATATATTGATCAATGTCACATGCAGTACGGGACACTCTGCACGGAATCGCCCTTGATCAAAATACTTGCACGGTCTAAACTACTAGCCACTCGATCCGCATCATCACAAACGTTCACGTAATTAAATAGTCCAAACATTGAGAGAAATAATGATCGTAATCACACAAAATGTCAATAAATCCGGCAGGAAGAGGTGGGATCTCGAAGGCGGATTGGGTATAGCTTACTGGGGATATACTTCACCGTCGATGACGCGTGCATCCAGTGACAGATCCAGGATGGACTAAGGGGCACCTTCCCCGCCTCCCCCTTCCCCCTCCTCCGAACAAAAATCTACTATAATTTTACACAAACTTGTGGCGTGTCCCCTCCGGCGAATTTGCTAACCCTTTTTTTCTCTAGTGGGATTTTTATTTTAAATCCTGGATCAGCCTATGGCTGGCCTTGGTAGAATTAATAACCGACTCGTTATTTTCAACTGACAGACCCAGTGTGTGCCTAAAAATTACATTTCGTACAGCAAAAGTGGGTCGCGCTCTCAACCGAAATCTTCGTTTACGTCTGGTGGGAGCTAGTACAAAGTAGTAGATTAATCTTCTTACTATACATTAGTAAGAGAGCTCAAAGTACGTTAACTCGCAGTGTGTTAAGGTATATCAGTTAACGCCCTTATGGCTTTCAGCAGACGGGTTTCTCTCTGGTTGGTATTCAAGTTGATCGAACGATCTTTTCTTGCCCTGGATGGAGAGTAGACACTTCTCTGCTTGGTTTGCTTGGATGCTGCCAGCAATGAGAAACATGGATCTCTTCGAGCATGCCCTAACAACTTCATCAACAACTTCTTCCCCTCTTTTCGCGCCCTTTATCAGCACGACCATGAAAAGTATGTCACTTGATTCGTATTGATCTGGGCCAACACTTCTCATTGGCCCCATAGTCTACGGTTGCAGTCTCCTTAGTGTAGGAAAGCCAAAAGGAAGCCGTGAAGGGCTTCGAAGCACGAGTGTCAATGAATAAGCCAAATATCTGCACATTTCTTGCGTATACCCGGGCTCAAAAATACTCTGCATCTGCAGGCCGTGCCAGAAAAAAGTTCACAGTCGGAAAAAGTCTCCCCCCCAAAAAAAAAAATATTTCAAAATATTGGAAGCGAACTTTCATTTATGTGGATAGCTTAGGGTCTCTGCTATTAAATGACACCTTCAGATTTGGCGATATTTTCCGCTCGAGTGAGCAAATGCCACTTTCTTGAAAATTTGCAATCCAGACTTGACGAGAAATGGCTATTTTGTTCTGGCTGGTATCAGCAAAGTTGAGAGTTATGAAAAGGCTTAGAAATTTTCATAATTTGATCAATGATAGAAAACTGATGAAAAGGGTTTGTTCTCTGTATGTACTTTCATACCTCATAAACATTGTTATGCTTCACTGAGCAATTAACTACTTTATTTAGTGTTTTGAAATATTAGTTTTGGCAAGTTTTTAATTCAAGCTGGCTTTCTTAGTCAGCCAGGTTTTGATGGGATATGTCAGGACATAAAGAAAACAAAGCCTATTCTATCATAAATTGCCTTTTTAATGATAAGAATGAGAATATGAAAGTTTCTAAGCTTTTTAAAGACTTTTAACTTTGCTGATACCATCCAGAAACAATATAATTTTTATTTGTCAACCATGGATTTTGCACTATATCGCAACAATAGCTTTTGCTCACTAAGCCTATAATATCGTTGGATTTTTTTTTCGGTAATTTGATAGAAAAGACCCTAAGCTATGCATAGGTATGAAAATTTCATGAAAATATTTTGAAATGTACATATTGGGAGACTCTTTTCAACTGTCAACTTTTTTGGGAAGCGCTGTATAGCAATACATTAACTTTCCCATTGTTTAGTCCCGAAGCTTATTCATATTTTTTTTTTTAATTAAGCAAACCAGGTACGAATGGATAATCGAAGGGATTTTGTGTAAAATAAAACTGTTTCATGTTTCCATTTCATAAGAAAAGACGAATTATTTCTTTTGTAAACAATTTTTAAGGCATTACTCCCAGTGTTAAAGATCGTTGCTCGATCTGTAATGAAAATCACAAGTCAGAAAAAATTGGAACAAGCGGGATTCGAACCTGTCATCAACTTTTTGCTGGGCAGCGACTTAATCACCAGGCTATTCTGGTTCACGGCCAACTCACGATGAACTGGAATAAAATACCCAAGATCTTCTTCTTTCTGACTCTTTAATATTCAACTCTCCGCCATGGACAATAGTTAGTAAATGAAGAAGCTTAAGGGGAGGAATTTTAGTTTGTAAACAATTTTTTTAGGCATTACTCCCAGTGTTAAAGATCGTATGCTCGATCTGTAATGAAAATCACAAGCCAGAAAAAACTGGAACCAGCGGGATTTGAATCTGTCATCTACTGCTTGCCAGGCAGCAACTTAACCACCAGGCTATTCTGGTTCACGGCCAAGTCACCATGAACTGGAATCATATACCCAAGAAGTATTTCTTGTCAGCAAAAATTTAACATGAAAAAATGCATGAATATATAATCTAGTAAGCTATTGTTAAAAACAAAGCATTAAATAAAAGAGTAAATACAGTTATTACTTTAGCTCTTTAGTGCTGGTTTATATGACAATGATTTTTTTTTTTTAATTGATTATGGACGACTCAAAAACATTTTGTAGTAAAATATGTATATCTCAACAACAAAAAGAACAAGAAGAAGAAATGCAGACAAAAAAATTGGAAATAAATAGTGATGAAAGGTTGGGCTGGTTTTATTTTTTCACAATTTCTTTGAGGTAAAAAAATAATTGAATAAAAAGATTCCACATATTTCATTACTCATCTTCGTACATCTTTGGTAACAAAGAAACTCTATAAAATTAATGATTTTCTCATGGGAGAAAAAGACCTGAAATTTCATTTATAGTTTCCATGTATCTTATTTTCCTTGAGTTTGCTTTAGAAGTCTTCAGTGGTAGACTACATATTAATCAACGAAGCAAAATTTAGAAATTACCCGTCGCCTGCACATAATCAGCAAGTGTAGCATATCTCATGCTTGGCATGAGTATCAAGTTCGATATAGCGCATAGTCGATCTTCCACATGGTGACGAGTAGGTAAAGATAACACCCAAAAGGCCGAAAGCATTATCACACGACATGGTTCGAGATGTCCAGCATGTTTTCCAGCCAAGACATTTTGCACACAAGTCCTTGTCCTTCTGATAAAAAAGAGAGAACAAGAGTGAACGAATCGACCCGGATATTTCCACACACATTCCTTTCCGAAAGATACCTCCAAAGCTATAATTGCGGTAAACAATGCACAGGTATAAAATTATTTGTGTGTGCGTGTGCGTGAGGGTGGGTGCGTGTGTGTGTGTGTGTGTGTGTGTGTGTGTGTGTGTGTGTGAGTTGACGCTAGGTTTTATGGTTAAAAGTATTGCTGGCAAGTAAACAATCGAGGTGAAGAATGAAATTTGCAGTTAAAATTCTGTTGTACCGAGATACTTTTTAATGCGAATGAGCGTTAAAATTTGACAAAGTTCACCAATAGACCTGTTTACTAAGTTTATGCATACTTCTTAAACAAAAGTTTCTCTTGACAACCCAAAAGCTTGCCAGAGGCTTTCCCGACATAGCAACAGCTAATGTAAGCGAAATGGATTCTATCCATAGTGATGCCATTATGCAAAGCAGGTGCATTGCATAGTTGGTAACTAAGGATTCTGTAGAGAAATATGCATAAACTGAAATACATTAGTAACCAGGTCTATTTTATATTCTCTATCCTCTCATTTAACTATTTGAAACTACCATACCTTTACATGGCGTACAATAGTTGCAGTACATTTGCTTATTATGTTTATGCCCTAACTCTTCGCCCCATCTTCTCATCTTATATAAAACTTTCTCAAAAGTGAGATGTGCTTCGGTGCAGGTCTACTTAAAACAAAATACCACATTAACTCTTTCATTTCGACCCAAAGACATAGAAATGTATGTGAGGGATTTTCTTGTCGCTTGTGAAACTAGTTTTAGTTGGCGCCAGTTTAAGAAATAAAAGGGCAGTTCTATTCATCATTCTCGATGAATTCCAATACATCCAAGTAGTCTCATAACGGATTAAATATGCATTCATCACTACAAGCCTCGTTAGATAGAAATGAACTAGAATCGTGTGAATTAGTAATGAAAATGGTAACTAGAGAAACTCTAAGAAAGTCACGACATGCTATAGGCCTGTGGCGAAACTTTATTACATGACTCATGGGTGATCTTTTGCAAAGATACCAAGTAAGTATTACATCAGTAGACCCCTACTCGTATTTTCTCAATGATTCAACAAGAAGATCTTAAATTTTCCTCTAATACAACGGCTACGGAGTTTATACGAAAAGGTTGAATAGGTTGGAAGGGTTGATGGTTTATTTTACCTGACTGCTAAGAAAGCATGTGTATGCTTGTAAGTAAGCAACAAGGGGACAGACGGCTTTAAAGGGAAATCCAACCTTAATAGCAAGTTGCTTTGAAAGAAAGAGGAAAAATCAGAGAAGTAGATTGGTGAAAGTTTGAACGAAATCGGACAAGCAATAAGAAAGTTATGAATTTTTGAAAGTTGTAATCACTATGCATATGGGAATTTCAAATTGGCCGAATAGGTAATGTCACTGTGATGTAGCTGTGGACAACTCCCCCATTCGCTCTAACACACAAAATGACCAAAATGTCATTTTTTTTTCAAAATACATTACTCAGTGGGATCTTTTCGTTAATGAGGACCTATAACAATATGCTATCTCCAATATATTTTGAGTACTGCCCCGAGGGTAAAAGCGCCTCGAAGAAAACCGCAAATTAATGATATTTTTGTGTACGACAAATGGGAGAGTTGTCCACAAAAATGTCACAATTGACTCACCAAATTGCCAATTTGAGATTTGCATAGATGTAGTGATCTCATTTTTCAAACATCCATAACTTTCTTAGTCCTTGTCCGATTTCTTTCAAACTTTCACCATCCTGTTTTTCTTATTTTTCTGCTTTCATACAAATCATCTTATTTCCAAGGTTGGATTGCCCTTTAAGTCCTCTTCGAGGGACTTGGTAATGAGGATAAATGCCTTACCAAAGGGCACTAGCGCATTCACTTGATTTCGAACCCGGGTTCTCCCAGTTACGAGACCACTGCTCTACCACTGAGCCATCCCGCCTCCTCTCCTACACACAGAAAAAAAGCTCGCAAATCAAACCCTTACTGAAAGGTAATTCAAAACGAAAACCATGGTATTCTATTTGCAAGATCATTTGACAATTTGGTGTGACATTATCCAGCTAATACTCATCATCCTTTATTTAAAAAAAAATTAAAAAAAAAAACAACCCCAAAACAATGCCATTTCCGGATTTCACAAACTATATTCGTTGATGCATATCAATTCATCAGGGCATCATGCCTACTACAACAATCACTCTCCAAGGTTTCGAGATATCAAAATGAGAATTGAAATAGACATTGTTCCGGGAATTAAAAGCACCATTGGGTGCCTTGGAGACACAAAAACGATGACTAATCAAAATTGATCGCTTTCATATCGCGATGAATGGTCATTATTAAATTGCTACTCAAGCGCTACCGTTTGAATTAAATTTTTTATGACGAGTGCTGACTGAATTTTAAGCGCCAAGCCGCATGTAGTTCCAATGCTGTATCGGTGCCTGTGGCTATTTTATCGGCTTCTAAAATAGGCACGTCTTGTAGAATGATCTTCATATCAAATTAGCTACAAGTTCTCTACCCACATCCTCTACTATCTTCTCTCTCCTCTACCTTTCAGCTGACCTGCTTTCATGCTTCCCTTTTTTGTGCTCTCTTTCTTTCTTACCCCAGCTCTATATTTATCTACAACTATCTTCATTTCCAACTTGGATCATGTCGAGACAACATTAGCGTCTACCCTTGATTATAAATATTTGAAAGATAACAAAGATTTTACTCTAATTTAAGAAAATACTGAATTGAATGACGTGCGCCTTTACAAAACAACACATTAATTCACATCAGAAGATATTGAATATTTGTCTGCGATACACACAAAAAATTTGCCATGAGATTCATCATGAAAATTATATAATTAATCTAACATCATCTGTTTACCTGGGCCCTGCTTCATAAAACTTGTCATCAATGACAAGTTGCAATAACTGTTATAAGCTACTGAAATCCTTGCATCTGATTGGCTGAGAGCAAATTTGTCGGTAAAAATCACTGACAAGACACTTGATGAAACGTCCCCCTGGTCTACAGACAAGATATACTCATCAGCCGTAGGTATGAAGTGACTAAGATTTATTTCATCCTTATATTAAAAAAGTAGTAAATTTACCATTACTTAAAATATTGATAACTGAGAAAATCATTTATGCTTGAAAATGGAATTCCTATTCCTGCTAATTGAATAAATAAGAGATATCAACTCGAAAGAACCCGCAAAAATGGAAAAGTGGTGATCGTTTATCAATGGCGTTCATGTCCTCCTTGGCTGCATGGTAAATGATGCGATATATTCTTGTGATGCTCTGTTCAACTTATTTTCATTAGGGGGTAAATATTCTTTAAACTTTTTCCAAAATGGTCAAATTTTGACACAAAAAGAAAATTTGAAAATTACCGTTATTGATAAGAATTTTACAGGATAATTCTGAAGCTACTTCCTTTTTAAACTTTCTTTTTATGTCATGAAGCTCGATAACTCCTTCTTTTTTATCGTGTCTCTGTCTTTTCCTTTCTGTCTCTCTCTGGGGTTACATATCATCACGTGACAGTGTTATTAAATCTGTAATTTTTCGACCGTAAAACTATTTTTTTTTTCGTTAACCAAGATTTCATGTACATTTCGATATGGCTTGCTATCTTCTCTGCGTTGTACTGTCTACCAATCTAGTTCAGGAGGTCATAGGCCCCGCTGCCATTTTGGATATTTTCGTAAGCTTTCTATTCACGTTTTATATCAGCCAAAGAGCTCTACCCTTTCTCTCCTTTTACACTTTTTTTAATGTTTCTCCATCTCTCTGTCTCCCGTTATCTATTGTATGCCCCTTTCTCTCCCTCTCTCTAAAACTAGGTCTGGGTTATATATCACCACGTGACATTGTTATTCAATCTGAAACTTTCTTTTTTCAATCTTCAAACTTTTATTTCTTTTTCGTCAACCAAGATTTCATGTACATTTCTATATAGCTTGCTATCTTCTCTGCGTTTCCTGTCTGCCAATCTAGTTCAGGGGGTCATAGGCCCCGCCGCCATTTTGGGTATTTTTCAACCCCATTAGATTGTGACGCCATAAACTCCAAGCTCCCACGTACGTGATGGTAACCGAGACGGGCTCTCCGCCGGTCGACCACCTTACCGTCGCGACATCATCGAGATCGCCTTACAGCCAAAAGGTCGACAACCACGGATAACCCAACGAATGAAATTAGGACCACCTCCTCCAGCCACCGATTCGTCTAGATTCGTGTGTTTCCATTGAGAAATGATATTGTAGTAAACATGTTTTGACACATGTGCTTGACATCGCGCTTCCATTCGCGGCTACAACACCGAACGTTAATCGAAACCATTTTTGAGCTCGGGAGCGACAATGTGCTGCTGGTATCCATGGCGTCTGGAAGCGGAGTTTGATACATCATTAGACGACATTGCTGTACATCTTTCTGTCATAATCGCACTGGCTAGCGGGGAAAATAAGGACGGGAGACTGCTGGTCGGAATATGATGCTTTCCTGCATGAAAGCTAGACTCCTCCCTCTCCTTGTTATCTTCTTTTTGATCAACATTGTTAGGTAAAAGTAGGTTAAAATGTTAGACTCTTATAAAACATTCATGTGGAAGATGGTTATAGAAGCTGCGAGTACGTCATCACTCGCCTCAGAATAATGGCGGCTTCAATGTTTTGTTTTGTTTCTCCTTCTTCCTTTTCCTCATTCGATGAAAGTTTCATAATCCGACCTTTTGCACAACTCTTCAACAGGGAAAAGTAGGGCCAAAGTATTGATTTTCTTTCTAGATAATGGAACTCAGAAATACAATATTTTCCTTGGCCTTAAAGACCTCATGGATACTAATATGTCCCCATCGTTCAACAAAACAAACAAGTTGTTTATACCCACGCTAAAAAAAAAAAAAAACGTTCTTTACATCTATTTTAAAAATAAAAGTTAAGTGAGTTTGCTTTATAAAATTTCACCAAAATAAAACGATCGTCTTTAACAAGGTAACATTTTGTATGCAAAATGTAAGTAAAATGTTTGATTTCTAATCAAACTATTTATTTCATTCAAATTATCATGTTTATGAGTATGATAAACATTTCTTTTGGATACGTTGATCTAGATGTGATCATCTAACCATTCTGGTCTTAATAAGTAATCCATCCTTTATGTATATATATATATATATATATATACATCTGAAGAAGAGAACTCATCTCTCATATTACTTAGAAATAACATTCCCAGTGGAGATAATTCAGAGAAAGATATTTCTCGTTTTACAAGAATGGTATCTAACACCAATCTTACTGCACGATTTTAAAAGTAAAAAAAAGAGACAATCTTAAAACATTCTCTGAAACTTGTGCCTATAGCAAAGGCCTGGTTCACAGAAGAAACTCTCTCACTTACATGATTCAGCATGAGTGTTCCTTTCATACATCATGTACATGGAACACCATTAATCAGTTCCATGACTATTAAAGGAAATAGGCTTAGCTTGAATAACGAGTATCGCCTTCGATGACTTACATAATTCAAGCAAGGATCTTCCCTTGACAACCTAATTACTTCATGTGTCTCATGTTCAGCGGCCAAATTTTCCTTTCTTCTTAACCACTTTGAGGGTTGGCCAGGCAATTCAGTCGACCGTTTAATGCTTTTCCCAGGAAAAGGGCATTAATATCCACCACAGTTTTGTCACACTTGCTATCAATTTCTGCCGCTCTGTGAGTTGTACATGCACATTCGAAACCCGGTTCGCAACGCCTGCAGCTTTTTTTTTCGATGCGTTCATATCTGATACCCCTTTCATTCGCCTTCCATTATTTTACTCCTGTGTTAGTAGTAAAAGAAAGTAGTAAAGTGGTTATTATGTGCTCATCTTGTTCTTTTCATTGGAAGTACATTTACTCACTGTTTAACATTTTGGACAAGTGATATGAAGAAATGCTGCATCGCTATCCCATTATTTAAATATCAATACGACTTTACACAACGCCTTTTAAAGTCAATGTTCATCATCTAAACAAATTTGCTTGAAATAATATACTCACTCAGGAGACGGTTAAAGCCACTAAATTGTCCTTAAATCTGTATTTATGTTTCCTTTGTTGTAAATACAGGAAAAATGCCTGCTTAATCCAGTCATGCTATTGGATAAATTGCTTGTCATTCTAATTATTACATTTTTAAAGAAAAAAAATTAAGTCAACCTTATTAGTTGATCAATCATTATAATAAATGAACCAGGCTAAGTATAATCGTTACCCATCATGACTGAAAATAAGATGTATACTGTAACCAATTTCTGAAAGGTCTGCTTGAAACCATGTATTTCCAGGGGCGGATCCAGGATTTGGTAAAAGAGGGATACAATATTCCAAAATTTTCTGACAAGGAACAAAAAAAACATCATTAGATTATTTGGGTTCCTCTTTACTCACAAATCTCTGACAAACTAAAAATAAAAAGAGAAGAAAAACAAAAGAAGTCATAAAAGGAGGGCACGTTCTTTGATTTGTGTGCTTAAGATATGCCACTTGGGTTTCGGGGGGCACAGGCCGGATGTGCCCCCTAACTTTTTTTTTAAAAAATAGCACAATAACGTGACAAATTTCATTTCTAAATCAATAATCTTATAGAGACACTGCTGTGTAAAATGAATCTTAATGCATTGTAAAATTTCCGCGTCTATCGGAAGATGCCTAATTGCTTACAACAATATGTTCTCGAACTTCCGTTTTTAGAGACTTGTTTTTCTTGGTGGTGGTTCCACCACCTTAACAGAATCCATTAAAAATCAGAAGCTAACTGAATCGAATCTTTTCTTATTCTGCAAAATAATGAATGCTTATGTTGTGTGTTGGCAATACATTTCGCATTATAGTCTGAACACATCGCTGTATCTCTCGGTTGAGAAGACATTATCAGTCATCGTAAGAGGATATTTGCGTTTTTCCCCAGGAGATGTATGCTTCCAAAAATGTTCGCTCAAGCTAAAAGAATGATGTACTTTACATCATGCTCTGACCTACTTTCGCAGAATTGGAACATCCCTTTCTCTTGTATCGGTTTTATGTAGGTGTCATCATTGGATGTTATTTTTTCCCCTATCTCTCCCTCTCCACCTCTCTGTCTATCGTCTTGTTTTTTTCTCCCTCTGTGTCTAATGTGACTCCCTTAACAACAAGAAGCAGACAACTTGCTAGGCTGATGGTAGGATCAATGACTATTATATAAAACCACAAGTCCACAAGGGACTGTTTTTTATGACGCTATGAAACACTGCAAGCGTTCCATTGTTACTAGGTGGAATTGCACGTAAAGTATTAGAAACTCATTGCACCAATTTCATAAGATTTCGGTTCGTGTGTAAACTTACAATGTGTAAAACGGTTTTTATTACGTAGACACCTCATCAGAAAGGGCCATTAACATAGGTTTGCCGGAGCTTTATGCTCACGCCTCCTCATTCCCCGAAGGTTTTCCATGCCTTATTTAAAATTTATAAGACAAGCGCGTCAGGAGTCTATACGTGGGTATCCTTTCCATTGATCAGTAGAACTTTTATTATTTCACTATTGTACCAAGAGCTGGTAATTTTTTTTTTCCAAAAATAAAAGTCATAATATGGACATATTATGCTGATACTGTATCGACAGTTGACTGAATGTCTTTCTGTCTGTCCCTCTTATTCTTGATGTTGAAATTAGCTATATATAACACGATAAAAACTATTTTCGAAAAATCAACTCAAGGCAATTTCAATAGCCCTGTCTATCACCTTTAGAAATGTGCGAACATTACAATGGCGTATTACGTAATCCGAACCTGATTTCTATGGGCAGTACAATAGGCCTTTGAAATTGCCCTTGAGTTTATTTTTCGAAAGTAGTTTTTATCGTGTTATATGATTTTTTTTTTTAAATTCCAGATGCAGATCCGAAGTTTCAAAATTTGAATTGGCTTAATTTTCTCCATGACTATTAACAATGCTAACAATACGTAGATTAGTAATATTCAGACTCACATAATATATTTGATAGGAATAGTAATAGTCTTCTGAGGATTGATTATCCATTTTTTGTATTGATTTATTTTGATTATATATATATATATATATATATATATATATATATATAATATATATGTGTGCGCGCGTGTGTGTGTGTGTGTGTACATAATTAAACGCATGAATTGATTGTCATAAAACTGTTTCAAAATATTGGATTATGATCATGTTAGACGAAAATACTACCTAATTTTGAACAATGCAATTGGGAAAATGTTATAGTGGGAAATAAAGAGAAAGAAAGACTGGACAAAAATGTACATTTAAATTTTGATCAATTGGTAATTAAAGAAATGTACATTATTAGCGAGTCGGTTTAATACTTATCAAAATGGAAAGCCATGTGCTACCACGTTATCATAATCTTATACAGACATCACATAGGTGATCTCAATTTGGATGACCTCAGCCTTCTTTCTCCTCTCACCCCCGTCTACCACAGATCGAAGCTGGGAATGCTCCCTCCTTATCCCTCCCGGCATCCCCCGCGGTAAATCTTCCTTTCTTCCTCTCCCCAACCAGCTCTTATCACGAATGTGCCGTAAAGTCGGTCAGTCGACCGAGGTTCCAGGGGCGAAAGTTTTTTATGTTCGACACCCCATGTCCATGACCGAGGGGCAATCTCCTATCCCGGAGTTATTATCAATTCTGATGCGGTTCGAGCACCCCTTCTTGTGTGATTTATATGAATAATTTATATGGATCAACCCCCGGCACCGAACTATGGGAAGAGTAGAAAGGGAAGAGGGAAGAGCCTTGTCGAAAAAAATGACCGTCATGTTTGAATGTCCTAATTATTACCGAATCGATGGGTCGTGAGTGTTAATGATGATCGGTTGCAGAGATTCATTCACTAAATATAGATGGAATTGACGGCGGGGATGATCGTCATTGTGGTCTAACCTTAGGTCAAAGAAAACAGTGACTAGAAATAGATGAAGGGGGTTTCTTCTTGGTTTGCAAAGACGTAGAAACAATGTACACCCCTTTTACAGATGATATGAGATCATACTTAATTTTGTTCTCCAGTACCCCCACCGATTATTAAAAGAAATACTTTCACTCAAGTGGAAAGCGAGAATTCCACAATTTTGATCTTCCATAAACATACATGACAAACGTTTTTCCTCTTTTAATAAATCTTCAACAAAATGTTCCCAAAATAGTAAACGATTGATCAGATGAAACAGATAGCACTGTATCATTCGAAATACCACTGATATCGAGAAAATTTGGCTGTTGCTGATCTGAAACGTGCATGGATCGAGTCGAAGTATGTTCTTGATTCACATTTTATGTACAATCAAATATAATAATAATAATGATAAAAGCACTAAAAATTGTATTGATAATAATAGTAATAATAATGATAATAATTATAATAACAACAACAATAATAATAATAAACCACTACTACTACTACTACTAATAATGATGATGATGATAATAATAATAATAATAATAATAATAATAATAATAATAATAATGATAATAACAATAATAATAATAAAAATAATAATAATAATAATAATAATAATAATAATAATAATAATAACAACAACAACAATAATATTATGGTTTCATATGACTCTATGGTAAGACCGCACTATGTCACAGGAAGCCGGGAGATTGTTACTCGTAAAGTTATCATTTGTTTGGCTGTACGGTTATCGAATTGTATGATATGGAAAGTGCTAATAAATATAGTGATGTTTACTGTGTAAAATTAATTATCTTCAAGCATGATTAGGAAATAACCACTTTTGAAAATAGAAAATAAAAAATAAAACGACGTTGTCAAAAGAGGAATGTAATGATTATTGCAATAGAACTATAAGTGATCTCGAACGTTTTTATTTTCATAATTTTTCTCATATATCAATCATGATTTTTTTTTAAGAAAATGAAACACAGGAAAAAGCACGGATGTCGTCAAAAGGGTACAAAAATGACTTAACTAAACGAATATGCAGGCAAACGAATTCTTCTTTTTTTCCATTTCCCTTTCCTAAAAGACTTAGATTTGTACAAACAAAGCGGCATCAATCTATACATATAGATTATTCTTTATGGTACTATATCATGTTGATTAGCTAACTGAATTGATATCATTGAGCAAACCGAGTAATCATGCATTAGATAAGATGATTGGGAGTGGTAATTATGAAGTCATTAGATAAAATTATAGTGGAAGAACTGTGGTGTATTGATGAAAGCTCTTGACTCTAATGCGAGAGGTCTTGGGTTCGATACTCGCTGGGTGCTAACAGCCTTGGACGAGACGTTTCACCCACATTTTGTCCCTCTCCACACAGGTGTAAATGGGTACCTGGAAAGTGCTGGGGTAATACTAACTGCAGGGCCCTCAGGAAGAACAGCAATGAACCTGATCAGGCCTTCCTGGGTAAACAAAATTATTATCATTATTATTATTATTATTATTATTATTATTATTACAAATAAACACGAAAAAAAGAAAGATGAATGAATGAATGAACGAAACAAATGCACGACAAAGAGGAAGGACGAAAGGAAGGAGAGAATATTGTACATAAAAGCAAATGGTTTAAGCATGCACTCAATGGCGCTTTTTGTGGCGCATTATTCCATAACGCTCCACTCGTAGGACTGACGTGGCGGAATCTATCAAGTATTTTGGACCAATCAGAGGGGAGAGTTGTCATAACACTGAAAGTAGTGCGCCAAATTCACGGGAGAGCCGCCGTGTGATGGGTGCTCCCAGTCGGCTATGTCGTCTGCTCCATATAAATCGCTTTGAACAGCGTGCACAGATCAACAGACAGCCAGATAATCCTCCGCACCAGACGGAATCGTATCATATTTTCTACTCACCATCACTCGACAGACGAGAGATGCATTAACACCGGCTCACAGGCATCATTGCTGAGGTATGCCAGTTAGGTTGACGGGGGATCGCCCGACTCTTATCCCGAAGAATTTCCGTTTCAATCCACCTCAATACTTGGTGAACATTCCTGTCAGTGTTTAGTCTGTAGTCGCCTGTCACTCTTACCAATAACTGGGGTGCAAACAATCTTTCAATGCTGCTATCAACGTCCTCCTTAAACGCGAATCTGTGAACTTGCAGAATTCTTAAACTCACACAGCGTTAAAAACTGCTGGCTGACTGGTTCCAAAGCTTGCCGTAAACATTTAGAAAGAAGAAAGTGAAATAATGGCTCAACTGGTTGGCAAATGGAAGCTGGTCCGCAGTGAGAACTTTGAGGAGTACCTGAAAGAGATGGGTGTGAATGCTCCAATGCGGAAACTGGCGATCCACATGCATCCTTCCTGTGACATCACATGCAACGGAGAATCCTTCACCATTAAGATGAATGTCCCTGTCATCACCATACACGAGCAGGAGTTTACTATTGGCGTCCCCTTCGAAGACCTACTCCCCAACGGCCTGAAGCAGATGACCATCGCCAGACTGGAGGATGACAACAAGATAAGGTTCCTAGAGCAGGAGGAGTCTGATCAACCCCACGTCGTCGTCCGGGAGGTCATTGGCGATGAGATGATCATGACTTGTGCCAAGGGCGCCGTTAAATGCACCCGTGTCTTCCAGCGGGTCAATGGCAACGACAACTGAGGAGGAGAGGACATCGATCACCGCAGTCAGCTCCCATATCGCGCAAGATCCATAACCGAGGCGTAGACATCCTGAATCACCGACATCCTAAACTGGTAAAATATAAACAAAATTAACTGTTATATAGCACTATGTATAGTCTGAAAAAAAGTACATACAGCTTCATTTGAAGTAACAGTATACAGCTTATACCACTATTAATCTGATTTTATTAGTGGCTTTCATAATTCGAAGACTCTAAAATTTAATTTTGTTCTTTGGAATCTACATTGAGCCCTGTGGTCCATGTGCCTAGTGTATACAAAAGAAATTGACGCGTAGGTACCCACAAACATACATAGGGAATGGCGTCAGATGCAGCAATGTTTCTGTCAAAGAGGTCTTTGAGAGGCTATGCAGTTTGTGAGTACACATTACATGTTATATTCATGTTAAAAACCTAAGAAAAGCAGCTGCAATTCACAATGTGTGTATTATTACTATAATCTATTATATTTGTATATTCAGTACAGGAATTTGTGTGCAGATCTTTGCTGCAACCCGATCGACCAAGTTAATATCATTCTTGTCACTATATATGCCTTTTGTGCTTACGTGTAAATAGTGATTCCACAAATTATCAGCGATAGACTTTCGCTGATTTAATAAGCACATTGTTAGGATTTATGAATATTTCACCTTTTAACAGTGTCATTAAGATTATACTTCTAAAATGTGTAGATTGTACAGATAGGGTTATAACGTCTCTTTCCTTCAAAAATAATATTTAACAAAATAATGCTAAAATAAGCAAACATTTCTCAATGTACACCTATGTGATGTAAAATGTTTCAAAAGAAAAAGAGGTTGCTCTAATAAAATATGTAGCGAAGCCTACACACGTTATATGTGAAGAAAATATTTGATCCAGATTTCTAAGACTATAACAAGCATTGTTAATTTTACAATAGGCAGGTCTGTTTATTTTTCTGATGGTTAATCTATAACATATGTTGGAAGTTTGGCGATGACAAACCACGTATCACTTTGTACTATGATTTCGTTTCGCAATATTTGACTATTCTTCCTTTACGAAGGTGTCATGTCAAGTTACTGCCAGACTTGTAAAAGATAGAGGCATCTATTATTATCTGAATATTGTCTGTATATAAAGATGTTTCAAAATAATGTTTAAGACAGCGTAAAAACGTTCATGTAAAAAACGCAGTTAATGTACATGTATGTCTCAAAAAGCTTCGTATAACGACTTGCATCAGCAACTGAAATAGTTTAGCCTACAGTTATAATGTATGCTGCATAGAGATATTGTGTATTTTGGCTTCTCAGTCAACTGTAGAATCAAATTCACATTTTGTTGTCTCACTTTCTTCCTCTGCATATGAACCCCCTGACACACAAAAGTTTTAGATTTGCACCATAAACGGTGCAAATAGCAGCAACGGTTAAAAGTTTCAACTCTTGCTCATTGTACCCTTAAAAGTGCAGCGTTGAACACATGAAGCCTACCTAGCTGGTGCAAAATTTAACTCAAGGGTACACAAGTCATGCAACAGTAATTGAGTCTATAAGACGTTCAATTTGGCGTCCCTTGTGGGTGCTGCTGTTTTACCGTTTAGGATGCAGATTTGGACCTTCATTTCATTACGGTATACTTCGAGGCATAATATGTTAATGATAATGTTATGTGTGTAATGATGATGGTACATCGAAAGAAAAAAAGGGAGAAAGGGAAAATTACGGTTTTATTTAATATAGTTTAGATTCAATAAGTCAAGTGCACTCTACTGTATTCAACCCCAAAAGACGAATTTGGTTGAAAATGAATAGTACTATACTTCAATGATTCAAGCAAGATCTACCGTAAGTCTAAATGGCTTACATTCACATTTCCTTGTGTTTCTCCTAAAAGAAAAATTAAAGCCATTTAGGCAATATATTGAATTTATTGAATTAAGTAAAACGGTCGAAATCATTTAGTGTAGCTAGAAGTAACAATAACAACAAGTTCAGGAGAAATCAGTTCTAATCCCTTTTCCTATATTTTTTGAAAAATAGTGTGTATACCTGAGTCGTGTAAAACAAGCATATCATTTTCCAAAACACAAAGAAATAAAAGAAAATATTAAAATGTTTTAGTATCATCGTTGATATGTTTCGATATTTTCCCTTTTTTCTTATAGTGAATGCAATCTGTGAAAACTTCACTCAGAATGTTTCAACATTATTTTGCCAATTTTGACCTTGATATAAGCTCGTCATGAACGCTACAAGCCTTGAGGCAGGTATATTTTCAGGTGCGCCTTGATTGAGAAGAAAACAGGGGATGCTGTGTCTGACCAAATTTCGATTTGTTGTGCAACCACCGTATCTTACATGGTGGAAGACCTTGACATTTTATTGATCCGAGACTAAACAAAACAGACAACCTCATTTTCTTCAGGTAGAAATCAAGGCATTACCTGTCCGGCGGAAATTTTCGTGTGTATGCCTTTCCCTTTCTTTTACATTAACTTTGGTGAGGAGGAGGAAAGAAACAAACAAAATTGAATCGATATAATACCGTAGCAGATTTGAAGGTCAGGGGCATTCTGCCTCCAAACATTAATATCGTCTATCAAGACGAATATTGAGAAGAGTCATCCAAGGTCAATAAATCAATAAAACGTGCTCAGGGTCTGTGGCACGCGAGTCGCCCAGGTTTAGCCTCCGGTCTGGGGAGAATTCCGCCTCCTAATTCATTAATATGTCTGGATACGCCGTTGCACTTCCCAAAAAAGTCCACCCCTGCGTCCTGGGGAAACTTCATACATACCCGTCTGACATCGAGTTGATTACATCAAAGAATCAAAACTTGGATTTGCGTCTGATCGTAGTTGGGGTCATGATAGCATCAAATTCTATTGAATTGCTCTTCCAGATGAAAAGGCACATTAACTTTTCACAGCGCTTTTACTAGCGTGGGTAGAATTTGCTTAGGAAAATAGCTTATTTGCTTAGCAACTTCACTGTAACATCACGATGTTTGGACTGTAGCGTGAATGGGCCAAAATGATAGGGGGTTTTTTTGGTACTTTTTGTTGTTGTTGATCGTTTACAAAAAAATCTATGAATCTTAATCACATCTTGGCAACAACATTCCACAATTTTGAAGGACATGCGATTTGTAATGGTACCATTCTTTCCTCTCTGAATACGTTAAAACAATATTTTTGTCAATGAGAAAAAAGCGAGAGCAAGAACCGTTGTACATAATAAATGTACATCTTGAAAATATGGCATGGACCCATCTGGACTAAAGTTAATCTGTGCCAAGAGAAATATTGACATTGGGAGAAAGAACTTTCTTTCTCTAGGGTCACATAAATCGAGGTTGGGAAAAGGTGCAGATCGATAAGTTGGTCTTATTAAGTACGACATTTTCTAAAATCGAAAGTATATTCCGAGGATCGTGCATTGCACAAACTGCGTGTGCGTGTGGTGAGTTATACCAGATAATGTAAAATCTACTTGGCAAAATGGGAGACGATCTGACACAATTTTATGATTTGTGAATATTTCAAGCTCTCTTGTTTCATAGTAATAACGATTTCTTTATTACAATTTTCTGTCTTCATTTCCGTCCTTCGCGTATAGGCTATATCTGATTAACTAATAAGTTTATTAATATAAAGCATGCATAGACGGTTCCAGATTGCTTAGAGTGAAATATTTTTCAACATAAATTGAATTCTCGTGCCTATGAGGATATAGATTCCATCCAGATTCTGCCAGTTGTGCATGACGTGTTTGATAAGATTATTGGCTATGGTTTAAAAAAAAAAGGGGGGGGGGGCTGTTCAAATACCGCGAGAATTAAATGATATGACGTGCCCCCTCGAAACTAGATCAACAGTTATGTGATTTAATTATTATCTAGGGCATTACATGACAACAATATCTGGATTCAATATTAGTGAAATTAAAGAGCAATGTTACATCCTTTCATAGTTCCCGGTATTGGTCTACTTGTTTACGATCAAAATGTATACAAACAAACTTAAGGCGTATTACGTCAACTAGAAATGTCAAAAAGTATTAAAAATATTGCTCAGAGGTTCTATATAAATGGCTGTATTCTATTTCTGATCCGACGTCCCGCAGCGGCGAGAAAGAATAACATGCATTATCTTAATACTATTACGACTTCACGGGCGATAGCTTGTTTGTTTTTATGAATGCCTCAACAAAAATACCCGTGTCAGATTTGGTAGGAGTTCAAATTCCCGATGGATGCTGAAAAGACAAGAAAATGGTTTGATACCCAGCTTGACTGGCGTAATAGGTTTTTTTGTACAAAGTAATAGTGAGCGTACATTATGGACCACATGATTTCTGGGTGGTTTTGTTTTGTTCAGATTATTAGTCTAGTCTGAAGTGCAAAATAAGGACTTGGGTAATGACACGCTTAAACTGAATGCTTATTCTGAACGACAACAGAGACTGTGCAAATAAATGATGTGGTTTAAATACCTAATGTGAACGGCGAAAATAACATGATGTTTGGAGATGTCTTTGAAGATCTTGTAACGTGGTTTTTAAGCGCTGTTGGATGGCATGCTAGGCCGCAGGCTTAACGATCAATCGCTCAGTCAACGGCTGCAGACTTTCTAACAATAGTACGAGGTGTGAATGTCAACAGGATAATGGACATCTAAATACATCTCCTGCAGACAGTAATCTATTCATCAATCGAAGGATATATTTTGGTGAAAGAAAATAGAAACCAAAATCCAGACGGTGTGAAAGAAAAGCGATTGGAGTCATAGAGATAAAATCGAAAGGGTTAAGACCTATACCAATTAACTGCACGTCTTGAACTATAAGACAGTTTAGCCGTGTCAATCACCAGAAGAAAGGAAGAATTTTATCAATGGAACGAGAGGACATTGAATGCAATAACAAGTCTGAGTTGAAAGCGGAGAGACGAGAGTTTGTTCAAAGTTTAGCAGTATAATTTACGAGCGCAACTAAACTGTCCGTCAGTTTACCCTTATATTAACACACCCTCTCTCTCGCTCTCTTTCTCTCTCTTTCTCCCTCTCTCTATGTCCCTTTATGACACTTTACTGCGTCTCTCTCAAATTCTCCTTTACTCTTCAGACTTCCTTCTCATCCCTTTCTCGCTGCTTTTGACCTTGTCTTAATTGTTTTTGTAAGTAAACTTGATTTCCGATGTGATAATAACCATACTTATTATGACTTGCTCAAATTATGAGAATTATCGGAATCAATGTGAATTATTTTTAGAAATGTGTATTCAATAATTAAATTTAACTTCTCATAACACGTAAAGTTGTTGTATAAACATTACATTAATTCTGTAAGTGTTTTAACATCTACTATAGACGGTTATTACCGCCCCTTTCCACTTTGCATTTTAAAAGCACTCAAACTTCTCATGATATTGTGTACGCTTTGAAAGTATGACATTTATACTGTTCATACCTGCATTTTGCTGTGATATTTCGTGTGATGATTATATAATACGAATGTTCATGAATTTCTGTTTGGATAATGGCAATGTGAGATTATTTGACACATTAAAGAGTACTTGCGTAAAAGTGTTCAAATTGTCTTCAGAACAGATAAATCTTCCAATTTGTTGTGTTCCGTCTGTTGTGTTGATGCTATTGTCAATTCCTTACAAATATTATCAACCTTAGAAGTATTTTTTTTATAATCCTGTTGCTATATCTGTAGATATCGCTATTGTTGTATCAGTAACATTATCAACATTATTTTACCTATTGCATTGATATTATAATTTAACATTATTACTATGTTTGCTATTTCATTATTTTGTGCTCAGTAAAAGATGCAAAAGTATATTCATTGACATCATCATTATCATCGTTACTATAATTATTATTATTATTATTATTATTATTATTATTATTATTATTATTATCATTATTATTATTACAATCATTATTATTGTTATTATTATCATTATTATTATCATTTATTATTGTTATTGATAATTTTAATATGATATTATTGCTATTAATACTTTTATCATTATTATTATCATTATTATTATTAGTTTTATTATTGTTATTATTATCATTATTAATATTATTAACTGTTATTACTATCAGTGCTATTATTATCATTATTATTAATACTACTATCATTATTATCTTTATCACTATCATCATT
>CM046834.1:51233742-51318742 GCA_025618425.1 Heliocidaris tuberculata | reverse complement strand
GTGATAACTGGCATTAAAGGTGAAAATTTGAAACAACGATATTTGTGTTTAACGGAGCATTTTATTCTACCAAGTGTCTCTATTTTGTGAATCTCTGGGGGACTTTGATTTAAGTTACGCTACCATTATTCTATCATTTCCTTTCACATAATAAATAGTGGTGGATTTAGGGAGGGGACACTTTCAGCCCGTGCCCCCCCCCCCTTTAAACGAAAAAGTGTACATTGTGCCGCCCCCCCCCCCATTTTAGAACTGATAACCCTTTTTTTTCTTTTTTTTCTTTCCTTGCCAGAGATTTTTCTGAGATCCTCCACCCCCCCCCCCCCGCATTGACAAAATCCTTGATACACTCTTTTGATACACACTTTTCACATTTTATATATATATATTTTTTTTTTTTTCACATTATATATAATGTAAAAGGAAATGAGAGAATAATGGTTGTGTAGCTTAAATCAAAGCTCCCCAGAGCTGTCCTCCCTGTCTGGAATTTCTACAAAGGTTGAACAAATGTCTCCGGCTGGGATCGAAGCCGGGTCACTGACTTAGAACGCCAATGCCTTAACCACTAGACCATTATTATCTCATTTCCTTTCACATTGTATTTATTTCCACGAGAGTTGCCAAAGTTGTTGTATATGTTATATCCTTACACTAGTATATATATATATATATATATATATATATATATATATATATATATATATATATATATATATTTACGTATAAATGCATATACATATTTACTTCTTAAGAATAGCCTTTATCGTTAAGATAGTCAGACATATATACGTCCATGGCATATATCCCGTGGTATATATCAAGCATTGACGAAGGCTTGAAACAACAATCCATTGCCGCAGGTCGTGTCCAAGTATTAAATATGTTTCTGCGTTGAAGCGCTGATACTGAGTAGCAGATGAGACCAGCAGGTTGCACGACACGGTCAATGCATCATATGCATTCCGGTATCACCAGGTAAATGATGAGTAAAAAAAAAGATTTGATTGTCCTTTCAGTTTATGACTCCTGCTGTGTCTTAACGTGGGGTTACGTTTGTCCATAAACTTCACCTGCTATGTGCAGTATTATTTTGCTGTTTTCATGATTTATTTTTCTTCAAATAAATTTTAGTTCTTTTGTATTGTAAATGTCCTTTTTAGTTAAATTTTTTCCAGCAATATTTTATTATTATTCACTCATTAGTTTCGATTTGCATATCGTTTTCCCTGTAATAAACGATCCGGTTTACACATGGGAAGGATGAAAATTAAGAATTCGTGTTGAATCACTTTGTTTGGTATGTTTGTTTATTTTGTTTGTTTGTTTGTTTGTTTTTTGCTGTTGTTGTTTAGAGTTGTTTTTTATGGATATAAAGTCTTTGAATAAGCTACAAACGGGTAACATGAAAACTTTCGTTACGTTGTCAAAATTCTTAGAGGGGTCAAAATTTGGAACAGTTTACCAAGGAATCTGAAAGAAACAGCTATTCTCGAACGCTTCAGGTCAATCCTTCAGGTTACTCAAATTAGTTAAGTCATTTTAACTATTTAATACTCGGTTGTCAATGATAGTGTTGTCCGTCTTTTCTTTTAATGTTTCTTTGTTTTTATTGATTTTAGCATAACTTTGTGTTTTCCCCCTTTATATTATGAGATTTTTGTGTCATTATACCTTTAATGTTTTAATGCCTTTTTTTGGTTAAATGATTTATGTTTTATGTTTTTAAATTTTAATGCAAGGACTTATCGAAAAACAGCTTTTGCTGAATAGGTCTTACCGTGTTGAAATAAGTAAATGAAATGAAAAATAGCTCACATGACAAGTTAGGTTAATTTCGATATCCACATAACATATCTAGTATCTCACGAGTGACCTGTGACACACTTTTTCCGAAAAATCAACTCATAACCTTCAACTACGGTTGAACTATATAACTGATTAGTTTCTTTTCATGGTCGGGCAAGTGAGTGAAATTTTGATAATTTGTCTGATTGACTAATTGATAGTTTATTAAAAGATATTATATTTATTGATGGAGTTATACGTAGACTGAAATACTTAATTGTGGTTGATTGGTTGCTTAATTGGTTCACACCACTAATATAATTAGTATTGACTTATTGATTGATTGATTGATTGATTGATTGGTGGGTATGATGATTGAATTTTTGTCGGTTGACATAGTTTACTGATTGCTTGGTTAAATGATTTGTTTGTTTGATTGATATGATATGTAATGACTAATTCATGGATTTATTGATTGATTTAATGATATAATTGGTTTATTGTTGATCGTTCTATTAATTGATTGATTTATATCTCATTTGATTGTAATTTTATGATGATTAATTTAATGAGTAATTAATTTATTGATGGAATAACCGATTGATGGATATATGATTGATTTATAAATTGATACCAATCAATGATATAACTGATTACCAATCAATTATATAATTGATTTACTGGTTGATTGTATGACTGATTTCATGAGTAATGTATGATTGATTGATTGATTGACTAGTTAACAGACAGGATAAGTAAAACAAGAAAGGAAAGAACTATGGAACGGATATCTTCCATAGCAAAAAAAGTCCTCTCTGAACATGGTGATGTAAGCTCGGAAGCACAGAAAATGCTATGCTTCATCATGCGATAGGTCCATTAACACTTACTGTGTCACTGTGCCATTTGGCACAGACTCTACACACAAATTACGTAGAAGAGTATTTAAGTGGAAAACAAAGAGTTAAACAGGGGGTATACCAGTCAAGTTGATGTATTTTTACGACTCTCTTTTCTAGCGCAGGGATAGTCATATTGCGATGTATCAATTACTTAAAAGACCTTTTTCGATTTAGCAGATCAAGCTAATGATTTTTGTTTAGAACCACCACAAGCCGTATTTTCTCTTATCTCGATTGGCCTAGATGTCAAGGAAAGATACCTCATTGCCCTTCAGTCTGATGCGCCTCACCATCCATTATTAATGATGATTAGCGAAGTAAAGTGTAAATGAATATCCCGCGATAGCAATAGGTTAATCAGGAGGGACGACCTTTGATGTACCTAGCATCTGCCGATGCCATTATTCTTGGCGTCTATCTTAGTAAACATGGGTGATTGCTAGAGAATTTTCAGTGCTGAAGCTGTTTATTCTTTTCAGTGGTTTGGTGTTTTGTCGCTTTCCATTAACAAATCAAAAACTTTTCAACCAGATTATTATAGAAATAATCATCTTTCATCCTTCAGTTGATGAGGCGGTCAAAAAGGCAGTGTATGGTCGAATATAATTATATAGTTGTTTGACTTGAACAATATTTTTTAAAAGGTCATGGTATATAAGTTGTATCCATACTAACGACTCCTTCAGTACTCATCGCCATCATCACTGTCACTCTTATCATCATCATCATCATCATCATCATCATCATCATCATCAGTAACAGCCCTAGGCGTGCAGGAACAATTTTGTTTGGGGTGCTGATGTTTCTTGTCCACTAATATCAACTTTCTCATCTAGATTTTGCGAGAAAGCAAAGCAAGTAAGCAAAAAAATGTTGTTACTTCACTAGAGTGACGATATATTTTTTATCGTAATCCACAAAATGACATAAAAAATAATAATGAGAGTAATTATACATTGCTTAGTAAACGCATAATATCAAATGTTCTCAATGCGTGTTAGAACACTATAATAATGTTATACAAAACTTAGTGACACTTCCAAATACAGTTGTGTTTTCAGCTCAGATATAAATTAATCCAACTGAGGGATATTAATTAAATTCTTTGGGAGTTTATTCCAAAGTTCAGGTGCAGTCTTTCGATAGACCACATCGCCGCCAAAATACGAGATGGCACCTGCTCGAATGGAAAGGGTGAAAGTTGCCCCAAATATTCCTTATTTCAAAATTCTCGGGAACTGCAGGGGTCTTAGTCCCCCTCCCGACCCGCTTCGTACGCTAAAGGTAGCGGCATCATCACCATCATCACCATCATCATCATCATCACCACCACCGTTACCACCATCACTCTACATGCATCATCATCATCTTCATCATCATCATCATCATCATCATCATCATCATCATCATCATCACCATCATCATCATCCTAGCTTACTAGTATTGTTTCCTGCGTCAATCAATCAATGAATGGATCATGAGATTGATTGATTAGTTAACGTAAATAAAATATGCCATCTAAATCAATTCCATTTACATTTTCAAAATAGACAATTCAAATTGTTCAGTTCAAATTCAAATTAAAGATTTATAATCGTATAATCAAAGGTAAAAAATCACATATGAATGCTATTTCCGAACGGCATTGCAGTAGAGGTTTGAAAGGATTTATCTTCATTAAACATACCTTTACTTTATCATCACTGCTGGCATCGTTGCAGGACCACCAAATACAACGTCAGCTATACTTATTGTTACTATTACTAATTACTCATCGTAACAAGATATTTTATACTATAATTATTCATTGTTTCTCATATGGCTATATTCCAATGCGCCCGAAGTGATTTTTAGATCTGGACACCATTTTGACATTTAGAAACAGAATGGAAATTAATCTTTCCTGCCACGACTATTGTTTCACTAAGTCTAGTTTTTCATTTTTCATAATCAATTTCTATAATAATTATTTCCTAATAAGCAGCTCGAAAGAAAGAAAAAACAACAACCTGAAATAGCGATTTGATTTATGGTATATTCTATTTCCGATGAGCGTTACTCTGTAAGTTGAATGGCTTAAGTGTGATTAAAAATACAATTATTTTTATTTTAGGGTAGACAAACTGCTATGGGCTACGTCAGTGGCATTTCATGATATTACAAGAGGATTTCATTCAAGGTTTTTCAGGGGCATTATCTGCAATTTATATTCAGCGACCACAAATTAAGCCAGGGGTTCATTTTGGATGTTTAATTAAACTAATCCGCACTCCTGTTCTCTCTTCCTCACTCTTTCTCACAGCCTCTCCTTCTCTCGCTCTCCCCTCTCTCTCGCTCTCTTTCTCTCTCTCTCTCTTTATCTCTCTGTATATTATATACAGTAAATATATATAAACAGTGCGTATCAAAAAAAGTATACCCAAATTTGGTAGCTTCGTACATAAAGTTTAAGTATTCTGTGGCCTTCAGATTTATTTCATGGTAAAGAGTAACTAATATTCTGTCTATTGATACCTTATTCATAACTTTGCTGCCATGGATGACCGAGCTCCAGGGTTTTCAAAAGATCGTGTCAAAATCCATTTCTACCAAGTTTGGGCTGAAGCAAAGCGTGCATGTCAAATGCCATTTATAAAATTAAGCGTTACATAATTACATATATTTGTTTTAGTCCATTAACGATTTCCGTTAATTTTTTTCGTTGATTTTGTGCATTTTAGAAGCAAACATCAACAAGAATTTCCCAAAATACTTAATTTATGATACTCTCCTTGTCTTAATGACATACAAATTGGCTTCCTCCGTATCCCTTGTTTAAGATAAGCCTTTCATACGTGACTCATTCACAGTGAACAAAAATTATTCGGGATGCCATCATTATCACGAAAGTCCACTGTCGATTTATTGTTAACAATTATGTATCCTTTCTTACACTTCATTATTCCTTGAAGTTAATTAAACATTGATTTCATGTGTTGTTCGAGTCAATACCTTATGCAGGTGAGATGGTGAACTCACAAATCTGACAAGATGATATCATATACGACATGCAGTTTGCAAGCAGGGCAAACTGAATTAAGATTAGCCTTACAGCCCAATGAAAGATTAAACACAATGAATAACTTTTAAAACAAACCATTAAAGCACAATTCAGAATTAATGTTTAAAAGGACTTTATAAAAATGTAACAGAGACATGTGGTATTTATCCACATTTTGTTGCATCAACCAAAACCTGAAACCAGGGGATTTTGACGGCTCTTTTTGAAAACTCTGGTACTCAGTCATCAGTAACAGCAAAGTTGTAAATAGGGTATCATTGGACAGAATATTAGTTACTCTTTACCATGAAATGAATTTAAAGGTCATATAGAATGTAATTTTTTTTAATACGAAGCTATCAAAGTTGGGTATACTTTATTTTTGGATACACACTGCATATATATATATATATACATATATACCGTATATATATATATATGCACATACATATATACATATACATATACATAGCTTATCTAAATCTCCGTCTCCTGTTTCATCGATCCTCATGCTTATATATATACTTATATATTTCCCGTCTCTATTTTCCTTTCCCTCTCACTATTCCTTCCTCTCTTTTTCTTCTAAGTTTCCCCTATCCTCCTCTTCCCCTTCCTACCTTTCTCCTATATGTAACTTTCTCACACGCACGCACACGCGCGCGCGCGCTCGCACACACACACACACACACACACACACACACTTAAACTCAGACACCTTTATTTATCCATTCATGCACATTTCGCAATTAGTGTGAATACAATCATTGTAATAATTGGCCTTTTTTTCCTTACGTATAGAGTGATAGGGAAAACTTTTATAGGAAATAAAAAAAGAACTAAGGCGTGAAGAGCATAGGAGTGGAAGAAAAGACAGAAAAGAGTGCGTGTGCGTGTGTGGATGTGTACGTTCATGTTTCTCCGGGAGGGAAGTTATGAAACGTTATTTTCGAGTGATAGAAAACAAGAAAGAGAAAGGGAGAGAGAGAGAGAACATTTCCAAGGGGGTGGGGCTTGTTTGGGCATGCAGGTGTGTGCGGGTGTCTGCGTGTAAGAGGGAGAAGTGTAAAACTGAATATAATTATTCAAGTTGTTGAAGAACAAACATGTGGTAAGACAAATGTGTTCTTTTAAAATAGTAGTAAGAAGAGGGGTGATAAAGATCAAATTAAGAGAGTGTAAATGTGTACGTACTAAGTAGACCCTGAGGGCAAGACATTAAAAGAATAAGATAACATGAATATAGTTGCATGAGAGTGATGAAAAGAGACGGAGATCAATACGTATAAGGCAAATACATAAATACTTAGATATTTTTTTTTAAATGTTTTGAGAAATATTTCATAAAAAGAGAGGGCAGAAACGGATAAATGAACAAAAAAAGTTAGAAAGAGTGAAAGAAGATAGAAATGTGTGAAAGGTGTAAGATCAGTACGTGGGAGTTTTGACCAAGTTCATACGACTAAAAAAAAAATTAAAAAAAATCAGAAAAGGTCGAATATAGAGGTGAGAAAATGTGCATTCCAGACAGACTTTAAAATGATAGATTTTCTCTCATATAACCAACACTTGGGGTAAAACAACCACAACAGTTGTAAAAGCTAATCCTTGCCAGCCTTTACCAAACATTGCCGGTGACACCGGCCCTCGCTGAAGACAGTCGTCCTCGGGTATTTATTATTTTCCCGCCAAATGCCAGACGGATAATCTGACTAAAATGCCATTGATTCGAAGTGGCAGCTTTGAAGATTACTTTCCGATCTGAAAACATAGTGGTTAAATGTAGCAATTAGGAATTGATGGATCTCTTTCCTGACCTTGTATTTCTTTGCATGTGTGACGTTGTTGGAATCGTTTACATAGAAAGCAGACAGCATGTCTGATATTGTCTGTCTTAGGGAGAGGTAATAACCTGTAGTTCTTCTTGCAGATGATTTATAAAAAGAAATAGAATTACATAATAATATTTGTTCATACTGTCATCTAATAAAATCATGATGTAAGCTTGAGTACACTAAGGTGATTACTACTTGAAGGTCATATCTAACACAACAATAATTGAAAGTTGCCTTCAGCCATCCCCGAAATGCTTTAATAATGAAAAGTTTTAAACAAAGCTAAAATTTGGGCTAAGTTTGTGGATGGTAAATACACTTCTTGCGTTTATCTTTTCTAAAATTATACTTGAAAGAAACGCTCTGAGATGCAGGGAGAAGGGGCAATTACACTAAGTAAATGCATATTTTTAAAAACATATACGCATTTTGTTATGTTATGTCATTGTTCCTTGCAGTGGATGGTCAGATATCTGTAATCATGATTATGCCCCACCACATTCCAGGGGGGAGTCATCCAGGATCTGCTTACAAAAATGGCTAAAATTAGCTACAAAATTCTTCATTTCTTGGAAGACGTTTTACATGGTGTACAATTCTTTGAATACTAGTTTTCCTTTTTTTAAAGGCAAAATAAACAGCACTGTCGTAGGCAGGAGTGGGGTACGCCTGAGGCAGTTTTTACATTTTTAGCTGCAAGATCGACGACATGAACGATTCGAAATTGATAGGTAATGGATAATGATGCCCATGTACTTGTCTTTAGTTACTCGATTGACATTTTGTTTGTAAGATTTTATTCATTAAATGCATGCAGTGGTCCAACCTCCTCTCCCCCACAGAAAGTTTCACTTGATTCACTAATTTACCCAAAGAGATGTGTGTATAAGAATTCTTGCCTACTATCATAATCAAATGCAATTTCCTTTTTTACACCTTTTCTGCTAAAATGACTTATTAAGCAAGAACTATATGATTCCTCTATAGTGATGTTTTTTTTTTCTTTCTTTTTATACATTATGCACTGCATTATGTATATATGAAGAGAACTTGAGAAAGGAAGACGAGAGAATGCGAGAGAGATGGAAGTGACTGGAAGAAGGAAGGAAAAAATAAACGGACAAATTCAATAACTTTTTAATAACGGTAATACTCTGGATTTATATAGCAACTAATACATTCACGCTGTCTTTAAGCGCTTTACAGACACATTATTACCCCGGTATAGGATTCATGGCTTGCCCGCACTCAATGTATGCACCTTCTCCACTCCCTGGGGAGCATTCCAGCCAGCGCCTTTTTACAGACGCTCATATTGCTGGTCAAATCACTTTCCCATCTTTCTGCGTACCCATTAATGGGCGGAGAAAAACAATGTACGATACTAGATAAAATGTCTTGCTTAAGGACATTTATATGTGCCGTGCCGGGGATCGAACACACGACCTTCGCATCTCCAGCCAAGTGTTTAAACCTCTCGACTACGACACCTTTCCGAATTCCAAAGAAGAAAGATATGCCCCATCTACACTTGCACGCATTTTGTTCCCGCACTGCCCGCACTACATGCGTACCAATGCGTACCTTTGAGCTGTCATCTCCGAGTTTTTGTGTCAAGTCTGATTTACGAATACTTTACACCATGTTTACGAGTAAGTTAATTTTTGTTCACGCATGCATTTGTCATTCATTTTCACGATTGTTCTTGATCTACTGAATTAGTAATGACTGTCTCCTTTAGTGAGATTTTTGCATTATCTTGTGATCCAAAATGCTAGGAATTATACATTATACATGAGCAGAAGGATAAAGTTCCCAGAAAATTTTGAGTCTATTTTCAATACAGTATGTTGTGCCATTCATGAATAAAAGCGATTTAATTGTTACCTATCATTATAGTCACTAAACTGGCAATGCAGTGTGAAACATACATGTCCAATCACTTTTATTTCGTGTACAAATTGGCTATTTTTTCTGTTAAATTTTGCAGTTATGCGAAAACTGTGCGGGGTATAATGCGTAACGAGTGCGTAGATTTGAGCAACGTATTCGTTAACTATAGTCGTGAGCTAGTTCGGAACATGCGTGCCACTTTGCCGATTAGGTTGCGTAAAGTTCACTGAGTGTTTATGAATGTTGCCAAAAAAATTTGTCGTGCCAAAAAAATCAAACATGTTTGAAATTTTGTCACGCATTTCAAGCTTTGGCCCTTATCCTCCAGCATCCTCCCGCACGCTGCCACGAATATTTCCGACATTGATACGCAAGATACGTAAAATATGCGGAAACCAAAATGCGTGCAAGTGTAAATGGGGCATATTTTTAGGGAAAGTTAAAGGGAGAGTGGGAGAGAGGAAGAGAGGGAAACAGAAGGGAGGCAGAGAGAGGGGAGAGAGAAAGAAAGAAATAAAATGAGGAGAGAAGAGTGTGGGACAACGCGTTACTATATTTCCTCTGTTTTTTCTTTCTCTCTCACAATATCATTTATTCTGTCTCTCTACCCCTGAAATTTTTGATATATAAAACGTCTGAAAGTATCTTCGTCCCTCCCTTTCTTTAATTTTTTCTAACCCCCCCCCCTCTCTCTCTCTCTATCATAATCGTTCTGTCTTCTTATGATGAGAAATGATCACTCTGTCTACTGAATGTAAATAATTAACTAAAAACGTCATTGACACTATGTCCTATCTTTTTCCCCTCTCTTTTATGGATTGTGAATCTGCGTGTTCGTGTAAGCAAAGTGAAGGGGAAGTTGAAAGTCAATAAGTCGAGTATAAATAGTTCAAATTAAAAATTGATTTAGAATGATAAACAGAGTGAATGAAGCTTACAATTCAATTTCCAGATAGTAAATCAAGGCTTCTGCTAGGCTGGACATATAAAAGACAAAGGTCACAGTGACCATGCAGGCTTGCGACACCATCTACAATAATTTCATTGGCTTTTGTCAGGACAAGCAGTACTTAACACCAATCATTTTTAGATTTTACAATGATAATAGGTGATAAACATTACAGGTAAATTTCCCTGCTTTTCTCGTGTGATAATAACAAAAATACATAAGATTTCTATAGCGCCATTGTCCATTTTGATTAAATGCTGAAGGTGCTAAAGGCGCAAATAATATTCCAGATATAAGGCTATATTGTACCTAATTAAAACAGATCTCCTTTGTTCAAACACAGTTTCATGGCAGTCTTTAACAGTATGTCAAAATAATAACACTTATTCCTTCAAAACTATTTCACATACAAAACTACATTATGATCTAAAGTTTACTGAAAAGTGCTATATTCTTCCACAGATTTACATTACAAGTCAACGTAATTGTACAATAATTGGAAGTGTCGATATACTACCCTTATCTAAATATATTTATACAATCATGTATATTTATTTATTTATACATTCTTTATCATTTCAAGTTTTGTTCATTATGGTGATTCTCAAATATTGCAGACTTAGTCCGACAAGGAGCAGTATAGGCCTCTAGCTCTACCCTTAATGATGTACTGGATGGATGAAAGACCACGGCCTTAATTCTGATTTTAATGATTTGGCCTGCAGACATCGATCGCCTGCATGTTGCATGTATTGATTGCCTTCTTCAGGAATGATGTAGGCCACAATATTGCTTGCTGCACATGAAGTATTTTGGTTTAGCCCCCCCCCCAAAAAAAAAAAAGAAAGAAAGAAAGAAAGGATTTGTCAGATTTCTTTGATTTACAGGTATAGTACAGTGCGGAGCCAGCGCACGCCACCAACAAAGAAAATAGAAGAAAATGTGGAGTAACGGTTTAATAGCATATACAATTATGGCGACAATTTTAATGAATATGAATTTCCGTACAGAATATGAAGGGGCGTCACCCTCTTGTACACACACGAAATCGCACACACCCTCACACACACACACACACATACACACCCTCACACACATATTGATTTGTGGGGGAACTGTATTCTTTTCTCCTAATGTATTTTGTACAACGCAAGCACTTCTCCTATTGTATTTTGTACCCCACAAGCATGACGGAATAAAGGCCATCATTGTGCTCCGTTGTTCTCTGACAATTATGAATATTGTATTGCTTTCTAAAAAGTAGTCAAATAATATTGTCAGGATTATGCAAACACACCCATTGTCCATCTTCACGATAATAGAGGAACTTGCAAGGCATTTGTGTAATACTAGTATATGAATGGTTGATTTCAGCATGGCAGCCACATAGCCCAGATACTTAGCAAGCTGCTCTATTTATTGCTCACATAGAAGTTTGTTTGTCCGTACGCTCGAGGGAGGTGGATAGGTTACTTGAATTTAGTGTATACTCAAGGGGAGTTGGAAGCGAATCGGAGGCCGAATAAACGATGAATCCGGGCGACTATCGGCATCGGCGAAGACTCTGAATATATTTTTTTAAAATCGAAATCAGTTCAGTTATTTTTGTATGTGGGATTTGCACTTTATTATTCCGAAGAAAATACTTACCCCTGTTTAAGGCCAAGATCTAAAAAGGGAGGCCATTTGTAGGGATTTTCCAACAAAAATCCTACCCCTTGTTTAGGAATTTTTGTAGGGCCCATTAGGGCGGCACATTCCCTAATACCGTATTTGGAGAGTACACCCCCCCCCCCTCCTCCGGGGCTTTAACAAAAGTGCATAGCAAAGAATTTCTATCAATTCAAACGAGAACACCGAAGGATATAATGGTGAGAGTTATTTTTTTATTAAAAAAAAGAATAAGAGAGAGAAAGGGTCAGGATCATTTCGGAAAGAGAGTGAGAGGAGAGAAACAGAGGGAGTGAGATGAAGGGAAAACTGGGGAAGGGTGTAAATGAAGCCGAAGAGGAAGGATAGAGGCATGTGCAAGGACCAAAGAAAAGAAGAATTGAACTTAGAAAGTGCAATGACAAAACAAATATATATACAGTGCGTCCAATAAAAAAGTAAACAGTTGGAAAAAGTTTCCCCAAATAAATACTTCTGAATATTTTCAATATATTTTAATTCTTGTATATAGCTGAGGGTCCCCCCTATACAATAACTCACAAAAAATCTGACTGAGCGATTCTCAAACCACTTTTGTGAAAGGGTGCAAAATTCAGACTTGACAAGAATTGGTATTTGCTCTGGATGGTATCAACAAAGTTGAGAACCGTTTGAAATTGACAGTTGGAATAAGTCTCACCAATTAAATATTTCAAAATATTTTCAGGAAAATTTCATTCCTGTGGTTAGCTTATGATCTCTTCTATCAAATGACAGTAAAATATCTCACAATATTTTATGTTTGAGAGAGCAAGAGCAATGCACTTTTGTGAAATGGTGCAAAATTCATTCTTGACCAATTTTTTTTGTTTTGTTCTAGCTGGTATGAGCCAAGTTGATAGGCATGAAAAGACTTATATTCTGATCACTGAAAGACTATTTATGAAAGAACAGACTTTGTTCAATGTATTTCCTGATATTTCCCATCACAACTTTATGGTTGAGTAAGCAAGCCAGATGAAATTAAGAGACTAACCAAAAGTAACATATTGAAACACCCAGAAAAGAAGTTAATTACTAACTCAAGCATAAAATATTAATGGGATGTGTAAGGATATACAGAGAACATAGCCTGTTATTTCATAAATTGTCTTTAATTGATCAGAATATGGAAATTTCTAAGCCTTTACATGACTCTCAGCTCGGCTGATACAGCCACTGCCAATATCAATTCTTGTCAAGACTGGATTTTGAACCCTTTCTCATTATTGACCTTTGCTCACTCAAGCGTAAAATATTGTGAGATATTTTGGTGTCATTTGATAGAAGAGACCCTAAGCTATCCACTGGTATAAAAATTTCCTTAAAATATTTTGAAATATTTATTTGGGGAGAATTTTTCCAACTGTGTACTTTTTTCTGGGACGCACTGTATATACGTAGATTAAGACATACCCTATAACAAAGATAAAACAGAAGACAAGCAAAGTTCAGAGATATTTCGAAGAAGATAATTATACACGATACAGAAAAAGAACCAGCGGTGCAAACAGGAAAGGAAAATGACAATTGCACATTGGATGACGTAATTCGCTTGTTACTTCAATTTCTTCAAGCGCTCGCAACGAGAACAAGATCCGTGGCGACATTCGATTAGTTCGTGTCCAATCTTTGATTTCATTCTTTACTCTCAAAAGACGTCACCATTTTACTACAATAACATGAAAGCCTTGGATTTTTGTTAATACATAATATGTTTTCTTCTTTGGATATTTGTGGCACAGCCCGCAGTGACAGTAAGATTGCGTGGGTGTGTTACTTTGAAGAAAATCGATATGGAAACAACAATATTGATAATGATAGCAATATTTTTAAAAGAGGATTTTATACTGGTATGTAAAAGTTAACATTTCTGTGCTTTTACCAGAAATGGTTTTAAATGGAGGCGAATTTGAACGTGAATGAAAATAAAATAAATCAAAATAAAGAAATAGAGAACTTAGAATACCACCATCCCCCACCCCCTCCCCTTGTGGTTTTATGGTTTTATCCTACCTCAAAACTAATTTTTATTTGTCACTATTTTGACCTAATTTTTATTTTTAAAAACCCAACATGAGTTCTGGGTGCACTAAGTGCAGATAAGTTTTATCTTCTTTGGGTTGAGTGATTGTGGCCATGAAAATAGCATGAATTCGTGCTGTGAGTGATTAAGAATTACGGGACACATTGTCAGAGTTACAGACTATAAATGAAACACCGGGAGACATGTGAAGGTAGATTCGGCATGGTCTTCTGACGGACGCATATTTGTCATTCCGCGCTCAAGTTCAACGAAGAACCAGAAGAAGATCATAAGATGTAAGGAAGATCTTGACCTTCTTTAATTCTGATACATACATATTTTTACTAATCATGCATAACTGTTCCTCAAGTCCTGAAAGCATTTTGTGAACAGTCTCTACATTTATTGTTTTGAATATCTTCATTGTGCAGTTATGTAAGCGCATCTATGAAGAACAATATATTTTCATGTTTTTTAGTTATGCATATGCATTACTTCATATTTTCAATGTCATAATTTTGATGACATATTTCTGCTTTTTTGTAATCTATAATTTGTGAATGTCATAGATCTGGTGAACAAATATACCGCTGCCCTTTTTTGCTCTTGTAATTATACTTATATGTACAGTTATGTACTAAAGTGTTAATGAAGAACAATGTGCCTATATTTTTTCTGCTTTTTTGTAATCTACAATCTGCAGTTGTCATAGATCTGGTCAATAGATATACTTCTGCATTTTTTGCTTGTTTTAATTATAGTTATATTGTACAGTTATGTACTAAAGTGCTAATGAAGAATCATTACGCCTATATTTTTCTGCTTTTTTGTACGCTTTTTTGTAATCTGCAATTTGCAAATGTTATAGATCTGGTGAGTAGATATACTTTTGCCCCTTTTGCTCTGTTATTTATTTATATGTACAGTTAACTACTAAAGTGTTAATGAAGAACAATATGTCAATATTTTTCATGTTTTTTCAGATTTTAATTACATAGTGTTCTTTTTGCAGTAACAGTAATAGATTTGTAAATGTGATATACCTCTGCCTTTTATTCTTTTGCTTATTTTTCTATGTACAGTTATGTTCTAAAGTGTAAACTAAAAGCAATATATTTTACATCTGTATGCTTCTCAGTTATGCATACGTCATGTATTACTGTTATATTTTAAATGTCATGAATTTTCTGTGGCATACTACTATATATGGTTGTTCACAGATGTCATAAATTTGATGACATGCAGGTACTTCTTACTTCTTCCGTTTCTACTTCCGTTTTTACTTCTTCCGTTTTCCATTGTTTCGTTAATTCGAATTACCTCAATTAGGTAATAATGTTTTACATGTAGGAGTAACTGAAAACCATCAATAACAACAGATATTCATTTTTTTTTTCAGTTAAGCGTATTACATGTTCGTTAATATTTTACCGATTTTAGGGATGCGAGTTAGCTTGTCTATTTTTGTCATATGATTTACTGTAATTTATTATATATATTGGTGGTCCTGAAATATTGTATGAACTCATAATTAGACCAACATATTGTTATAAACTTATGGTTTTCCCCACTTATTTTAAATATGGCAATCCATCATGACTACTACAAGCATGGTTATGATTTTCCTAAATTATTCACTATCTGAAAAAATATATTTATAACTTCATTGGAAATTCTGATATACTTGACTTCCCTTGATCATCCCAATCTTCCCTCATATCGCACATAGGTGCACAGCACTGCCCACACAGGGTATATACATACATATGTTGGGTTTTTTTCTTTCTCTCTTTACTTTGTTTATATTGTTATGTTACATTTGTTCATTCTGTAGTAAATTATGATGATGTTCTGTGAACAGAATAACAATTACAATACTTTTGAGATATGTTATAACTATACAATCCTCTGCTACAATATTGCTTCATACCTTATTGCAAATGTATATATAATAATGACTTCCACACTACCCCAAACTGTACTCGATGAATAATCCCCTTGAAGATGTTGATCCAGACTTGCATGTGTATAATTCTCCCAAATCTTCATACTATCTACCTTCAGAGTTTAATGTAAAGTTCTCACATAATTCATCTTTAAGTCTTATCCATTTTAATGCCCGAAGTTTACAGAAAAACTTTGAAAATATTTCTCAATTCTTGTCAACGATAAATCATTCTTTCTCTTTTATAGCAATTTCTGAAACTTGGATATGTGATACAACCTCAGTTAATTGCAATCTAGATGGTTATAATTTTTTGAATGTTAACAGGATATATGGACGAGGGGGTGGTGTTGCGCTATTTGTGAAAAGAGATATACTATATACTGTAAGAACAGATATCGTTTATAATCAAGAATCCAATTTAACATGTGAATATTTGTTTATTGATTTCTTAGATGTAAACCACAAGAGGTCTACTGTTGGTGTCATATATAGAAAACCAGGATCAGATCATGAAATATTTTTTGAATTTTACAACAATGCTGTTAATACATTAAGTAATGAACATAGGAATATTTATATCACTGGAGATTTTAATATTGATTTGTTTAAAGATGATGATACTGTTAATGAGTTTCTAAGGCTTAATTCTGTACTTGGTATATTCCCGATTATACAAACCCCAACTCGTATTACATCAAGCACTGCTACCCTTATTGATAATGTATTCACCAATGTACTTGATTCAGAATTTGACTCAGGTAGTCTCTGTTCTGATGCTAGTGATCATTTACCCATTTTTCTAGTCTATAAAAGTTCTAATAATAATACTTATCAACCAAGTTCAATTCGTTTTTTTCGTAAATACTCGGATAACAATATACTTAATTTTCAATATGATCTTTATCATGAAGAGTGGACCAATCTTTATAATATAACAAATGCTAATGATGCGTATTCCTTTTTTATTAATCGTTTTACTCAGTTGTTTGACAAACATTTTCCTTTGTTAAAAAGTAAGCTCACTAAAAGAGGCATGAAAAAACCATGGATAACAAAGTATTTATTGAGATGCATAAAGAAAAAAAATCGTTATTATAAACAATTTCTCCAAAACAATACCTTGGATAATGAAAGAAAATACAAAAAATATAGAAATAAGTTAAACAATCTGATAAAGCATGCAAAGAAATCATATTTTTCTAACAGATTGAAGTCATTTAAATATAATACAAAACAGACTTGGTCAGTTATCAATTCATTACTAAATAAGCCTAGAACATCTTTGCCAGAATATTTTACTAATGAGACTGGAAATGTTTGCGATCCACAGCATATAGTAACTGAATTTAATCAACATTTCATAAACTGTTGTAGACAGATAACTAATTCAATGACCACTTCTCCTAATAATACTTCTTTTAAAGACTATCTGACTGGTTTTATCAACAATTCTATTTACTTTAATCCCATAACAGAACATGAACTTATAAACATTAGTAATTCATTACACAACAGTAACTCTGCTGGATTTGATAATCTTAGTACTAACTTAATGAAAAAAATAATATTTTATATTGTACATCCTTTGATTTTTATATTCAACCTCTCTCTTTCTACAGGCATAGTCCCAGATAAACTAAAGATTGCTAAAATAACCCCTGTATTTAAAAAGAATGATCCTCATAAATTCGATAATTATAGGCCCATTTCCATTCTGCCATCCATATCAAAATTGTTAGAAAAATGCATTTATAATCGACTATATTCATTTTGTTTAAATAATGATATTCTTACTCACTCACAATATGGGTTTAGGAAAAATCATTCAACTACACATGCTTTGATAGATTTACAAGATAAAGTTTTATCAGCAATTCATACTAATAAATTTTGTATTGGCATTTTCATGGACCTCTCCAAAGCTTTTGATATAGTTGATCATAGAATACTCTTGTCAAAATTGGAACATTATGGGATTAGGGGCTTACCACTAAGTTGGTTTGAAAGTTATCTTTGTAATAGATCTCAATATGTAGTTTATAACAGTAATTCTTCCAATTTTTCTTCTCTTACACATGGGGTACCACAAGGTTCAATCCTAGGTCCTTTATTGTTTTTAATTTATATAAATGATCTTTCACATTCATCTGACAAATTTGATTATATCATGTACGCTGATGATACCACTTTAATTTACACCCAACCTAACACTCGTAATTTACAAAATAATATCAATACTGAAATAGATAAAGTAACAAAATGGTTCAAATCAAATAGATTGTTGATAAATCCTAGTAAAACAAATTACATTACGTTCTACCATAGGAAGTCTAATCTAACTGATTCATTTGATAGTTTACTTCTTAAAATCAACAATGATCCAATAAATAAGGTTAATAGTGTTAATTTTCTTGGGGTATACATTGATTATAATATGCATTGGGATACACATGTTAATAAGGTCACTCAAAAGGTATCTAAATGTATCGGTATATTGTATAGATTAAAAGATTCGCTTCCGCCTTCTGCTTTAATATTATTATATAATTCATTTATGCTCTCATACCTTAATTATTGTGTTGCTGTTTGGGGCAATTGTAGTCGAACTAAATTAGATAAATTATTTAAATTACAGAAAAAGGCCCTTCGCATATGCCTGGGATGTCCCTATCGTGCCCCTTCTGCCCCATTGTTCAGTAAATTGAAAACTCTTAATATTTTTGATTTGTACTATTACTCCCTTGCTCTCCTTGGTTTCTTTTACTTTAAAAATAAATTACCCTCTAATATTTCTCAAATGTTCACTCTTAATTACCAGATACATAATCATGATACCCGTTTTAAGGATTCTTTTCACTTATGGCCAGTAAAAACAAATAATGCAATGAAATCAGTACGACATAATTTCCCTGTAATTTGGAACTCAATTCCCAAATGTATTTCTAATTGCAATACAATCACTTCTTTCAAAAAAAAGTTGAAGCTTTTTCTTTCTCTTAAATATGTATAGTTATTTTTCTGTTCCTATTTTTCTTTGTTGTCTATATTTGTGTTATATTTTTAGTTTTAGTTTTATCTTTTTCTATTTGTTGTCTATATCATTTTCGCAATATTTTTAGGGAACTATGCTTGTACAAGGCCCAAGGGCTTTATTTATGTAGTTCCCCATTTCATTTTCTTATTTCGTTTATGACTTATTTTGTATTTGTTTCGAATGTACTTTTTAATTGAAAATGAAATAAATGAGAATTAAAAAAGTAAAATAAGGAACTCAAATATATATTAGACGTTATTCAACGAAGGTGTAAAACAAAACAGATATCAATTACTGCAATCGACACTCTCAAGTATTTTCCATACAAGTTATAGGGATGAACTTTGGTCAAAATTCAAGAATTGGTACCACGACCGAATATATAAAACAATGACTTAAATTTTGTCACTTAAATCGATAATTTGCCACAAAGAGCCTAACTTGTTTCACATTCATCATACCAGTAAATTCACTGTCTAGTTTTGTCATTCAGACCAAATAGTGAACAAATGAAATTGATCACTAAGATCACTAATTCGTCACAAGGACTCTTATAATAGATCACCAAGATCCCTTACACGTTTTGTCACTAAGACCGAATATGGAAATGAACTAAATTGATCACTAAGATCAATAATTTGTCACCAAGACCCTTAACTCATTCCACATGTCAATTAGAAGTTCAACAGATCACTAAGATCACTTCCTAGGTTTGTCACTAAGACCGAATATGGAAATGAACTAAATTGATCACTAAGATCAATAATTTGTCACCAAGACCCTTAACTCATTCCACATGTCAATTAGAAGTTCAACAGATCACTAAGATCACTTCCTAGGTTTGTCACTAAGACTGAATATGGAAGCGAATTAATTTGACCACTAAGATCAATGATTTGTCACAGGGACCCTTAACACTTTTCACATTTTAGTTACAGAAATTTCAACGCCGGATCACCAAATCCTGCCAAAATCAAAAGATTGTCACCTGGACCTCTATAAAATGAAAATTAAGAGGATCACTCAGATCAATAGTTCAGTCATGCTTTCATAGCCTCTGTCCACGAGACTTTCCTAATGGTGACGACCAACGTCAACATGTTCCATTGTTCTGTCCATGAGACTTTCTCGACGATAGTGACTGACGTCAACATGCTCCATTGCTCTGTCCACTAGACTTTCTCGATGGTAGCGACTGACGTCAACATGCTCCAATGCTGCCCTCAACCGGTAGGGTACCTCTTTCGGGCAACCGCCCAATGAGTTACCTGGAAAATATGATAAAATCAACTATCCCTTCCTAATGTTCCGTACATCTAAAAGGTTGCGACTTAAGAATCAAATTTTCATTTTAAAGTACAAACAAACTATCCAACTGAGTAGTTTCGATTGTTATCTAGTTCAAAAACCATTTTAAGGAATGAAGTACCGCGGTATGGTATTAATTATGAGGCATATTTACATATTTACAATTATAATACAAGTACGTATACATTGGAAAGTTCAAGATCATGACCGTGATATATGCTACGCCCAAACATATCTAATGAAAACATACAGAATCACTATCATAGTTCAACAGTATATAGGAATCGCTTAGACATGAAATGGAAATACAGTTGCTTGGCAAATATAAAAGAAAAAACAAAATCCAACTTACAATTCCTCACTGGATGAGACAGCCCCAAACAAGGTGATTCGCCTGCTCCAACGATTCAGTTAACTTTTGCTGGTCAGACCCATTGAAATACTAAAAAATATTACTTGCAAAGCAGGCATGGAAGTAACCAACTCCACAACCATGCACCGCTGACAGACTCAATCCTGGCTGGAAGAAATGGAACTTGGGTGTGGCAATCTCTCTCCACTCTCTCCTTCACACACCACACACACACATGTACCTAGTTCAGGTGTTCACCCAACATGCCCAAGCATACAAGACAATAGCTGCCTAGACAAAAGGACTCAGTAAAAGTTATGAATGCTTAGCAGCTGACATTTCAGCTGGGTAACCTGGTTTACCCCCTGACACACATATTTAATGACTCTTTACAAGCTACCAAAAGTGTTCGACCTCAGAATAACCATTCATCGTAATAAAAGTTCCGTGGTCATTGCACGGCTACGAATTAATTTTCGAAATAAGTTTGTCAATATTTTTCCCCAGTAAGTCAAAGTAATGGTCAAAATGGTCAATAAGATCAATAGCTTGTATATATATATATATATTTTGTTGTTGTTGTTGTTGTTGTTGTTTTTTTTTTTCAATCTAGAAAATTCTGATAATTCAAGGAAGCGTAAGATGCAGCAGTTTAATGGAAAGGATTATTGTTCATCAATCTTCAAATACATTTGTAATATTATAATAATGTGGGTGCGATATAGAGGGGGATTCCCTCACAAAACACAAAATTAATATTCTAAAAATTATATATATATATATATATATATATATATATATATATATAGTGGAAGAGATGCACTAAGGGACGGTCGTAGCTTTTATCCTCCTTTATTTGTCGATAAAAGCTACGACTGTCTCATAGTCCATCTCTTTCACTATACCTTCTACTAAAACAACTATGAGTGACTACCAGCGTTGCGTTGCGTTCGAGGAACATTTCTCACAATATATATATTTATATATATATATATATATATATATGTATGTATATATTCGTGTTTTACACTATTCTCTCTCTCTCTCTCTCTCTCTCTCCTCTCTCAGCTTTTTTTTTTTTTTTTTTTACCATGGTTGCGCGAGTTTCCATGGAGCTTTCTCCCCTTTTGCGCTTCTCCTGTTTTGTTTTCTTTTTCTCTTCTTTTATGACGTTTTATTACGCCTCTGTCTTTCTCTCTCTCTCTCTCTCTCTCTCCTCTCCTTTCTGATCTCTACCATGCTTGCGCTAGTATCCTAGAAGCTTTTGCGTTTTTTGTTTGTTTGTTGTTTTTTTTTTTTTTTGGGGGGGGGGGTTTTGCGCTTCACGCTCTTTTGTGTACCTATACCTAATAAATTTCATCATTTCCTGATAAAGGAAATTCGAATCATTTCCTATCTTGTCAATAACTTTTCAAGTCCGAAGCAGATCCTTTTACTATATATATATATATATATATATATATATATATATAATTGTGAGAAATGAAATGAGAGAATAATGGTTGCGTAGCTTAATTCAAAGTTCCCCAGAGCTGTCCTCCCTTTTTGAAATTTTCGCAAAGGTTGAAAAAATGTCTCCGCCGGGAATTGAACCCGGGTCGTTGGCTTAGAACGCCAATGCCTTAAGCTACGGTCACAAAGGTTCGTACGAACGATGCTTTCGTACGAATCTCACTGTTCGTACGAATTCTGGAGTTCGTAGGGATTCGTAGATGGGGCATAGATTCTTACGGCCTTCTTATACGAAGTTCGTACGAACGCCGTTTAATTCGCAAGAACAACTTAAGACTTTCTTGAGAAACGAAGTGATTTTCGGTTATACAATGGCCCTAGATTTCGTACGTTTTTCGTAAGAATGCTTTGAGTTATTCTTTCGTCAGACTTACGGCCATCTTACGATTTTTGTTGTCGCAAGATGGTCGTACGTTCAACTCACGGCACTCTCAAGTCATTTGCAAGAAGATCTTAGGAATGTTTGTATATTTTGTCGCTCCTTCCTCCTCATCTCCCTCCTTTCTTTTCTTCCCCTTCGCACCTTCCCTTTAATAGACTTCCCTTTTAGTCCCATATTTCTTCGACAGGAGATGCTTCCTCGTCGAACACAATGAACAGAGTGAGGATGTGAACTTCGCGCGTTTGGCTTTATACCCCCTAAAACTCAGCAATTGCACAAATTGTGTATCTACGCCTTACGAGCACCTTACGAACGCCTTACAAACCCAAATGTCGTTCGTAAGAGCGCCATACGAATCTCCGTTCGTAAGGCGTTCTTAAGATCATCGTAAGAATTTAAGGCTTCTAGAATTGTCTCTCGACCCGGGTTCTTACGATGTTCTTACGACGTTTGAACGGGGGTTTCGTACGACGTTGAAAAAAATCTTGGACAAGACCATCGACTAGGCTGCGAACTTACGAATGGTCTACGAACGGTCTAAGAATACTGATTTGGTACAGCCTTCTTGAGAAGATCTTACGAAATGGTCTAAAAATCGTTCGTACGGCGTTCGTACCAGTTCTTAATGGTATTTGTGACCGAGGCTTTAACCACTAGACCACGAAGACGGGCCAGTGGTTTCGATGACACCAAATTCAATTGACCGACAGCAGGGGCGTAGATAGCGGGGGGTGGGGGGTATGCATCCCCCAACTTTTCGGGTGGGGGATTGTGTATAGAAACATCCCCCCAGGTTTCACCCCCCCCCCCCCAAAAAAAAAAAAAAAAAAAAAAAAGTGGGGGGAAAACATACATTTCTATATTATGTTGTAGACAAATATAATTTGATATATTATATCTATTAATTTTATTTTTATATATTCTTTATTTCAATACAAATGTTGTATATCTGTGTACAATATTGTAGATTTATATGAATTTATAAATATTTATCTACAATGCTGTAGTGGCTTCTGATTTTTCCCAATATATTTTTACACCACTAGAAAGTGAAAACCACCTACTTCAAATTATACAACATGGGTGTTGATCTGGGAGTGATAGGGAGGTATAATTTTTTTTTGTAATGAAGTTGGGGGGGGGGGGTGTTGGCCTGCATGTGTTACCATCCCCAAATATATTTAGAGGGGATTTTTTTTTCGAAGCCACAATGCAGAAAAATTATTTAGATTAAAAGTACATGTAATTATTCTGGATTTAGAGGGTTCAGTCGGTAACTTTCCTTTATAATGCGATTCTGCAAAACTGAAATGAAATGTGGTGGAAATGTGGTGGAATAGAATGTGGTGGAGAAGGAGAGAATACATCACACCCAATATTTATTGAGGATAATGATGACCTGTGTCATTATCACCCAACCATATATAGAAGAATTATGAAATGACAATCATAACATGTAGGCCCGGTCAGAAGCTCCGCTCCGGGCGTTGCTTGTGGGCACAGTGCCCCTTCTTCTCCCATTAACTTCAGATAAGTACGCCCATTTTTCTTTCGAGTGAGTCCTAGTTCCATATTCTTTTAAGTGGCCATTTTGATAATTACACCTCATCCCTCACCTTACCTTTGATAAATGCTCCTATTTCAAAGAGAGCATTTTCCCCCTTTTAATCCCTTTTATTCCTTTTAATGTAACAAGTCATTTTTTTCTTTGTAATAATATAGACACTGATTTATTTTTTCTACTTTATATAAGAACATTTTCCCGTTCTTATAATTGCCCCTTTCAGGTGTTATTTAAGTGCTCCTTTTCACCTGTGATTAACTGCCTTTTCTACCTTTTCTACACATTCATTTATTTTTCTAATTGAAGTGTCCTTTTCCCCATGATAAGTACTACGTTTCCCTTTTCAATAACATGTGCCCCTAATCCAAAGTGACTTAGAGCCAGTATTCCCAAATGCTCGCTCGCTACGCTCGCTCGTATTAAAAGTATAGCTTATTAAATAAATTTTCCATTGTGAAATTTTGCAGTCACAATTTAAATTGCTATTGTTTGCTCGCTCGCTTCGTTCGCTCGCTCAGTATTCAAATCATAATACAAAATTGCAAAGCATAATGCTAAAGTTGTATTTTTGATATGTAAAGAGAAAAACCGTGTACATGTTTACAAACCCTCACCCCACACACACACACACACACTATATATATATATATATATATATATATATATATATATATATATATATATATATGTGTGTGTGTGTGTGTGTGTGTGTGTGTGCGCGTGTGCGTGTGTGTGTGTGTGTGTGCGTGCGTGTGTGTGTGTGTGTGTGTGTGTGTGTGTGTGTGTATGTGTGAATGTGTACGTATGTACGTATATATATATATATGTGGAGGTGGCGTGGTCCAGTGGTTTAAGGCGCTTGATTGGCGATGCGAGGATCGGGCGTTCGATCCCCGGCACGGCACTTATGCCCTTGAGCAAGGCATTTTATCTACATTGCTCTTTTATCGTACATCAATGAATGAAGTGCTATAGGCATATTGATACCGGCGTGTACATGTGTGTTATTGTTTAAAAAAAATTTAAAAAAATATATATATATATATATATTTTTTTTTAATATAAGTATATATATATATATATATATATATATATATATATATATATATCTGGCCCTTCGGAGAAATCATACCCCCCAGGTATGAAGACCTGTCTACGCCAATGACCGACAGACTGACATATCGTCAACCTCATTAATTGATTCCTTTGTCGGGGGCAGGTGCAGGTGAGTTTTGAACAATGACAAGTCGCGTGCCTTAGCTGGATCCAAGCGAATGCTTTGAGAGAGAGAGAGAGAGAGAGAGATATATATATATATATATATATATATATACATTAGAATAATTATAAACAATTATTGTAAGGAATAACATGTACAACAGCTTTGGCAACTCTCGGGGAAATAATCATAATTGTGAGAAATGAAGTGAGAGAATAATGGTTGCGTAGCTTAATTCAAAGTTCCCCATAGCTGTCCTCCCTTTTTGAATTTTTGCAAAGGTTGAAAAAATGTCTCCGCCGGGAATCGGACACGGGTCGTTGACTTAGAACGCCAATGCCTTAACCACTAGACCATGGAGACGGGCCACGGGCCATTATTCTCTCATTTCATTTCTCACAATTATCATTATTTCCACGAGAGTTACCAAAGCTGTTGTATATGTTATTTCCTTACAATTATATATATATAAATATATTATATATATATATATATATATATATATATATATATATATATATATATAATATATTTATATATATATAATTGTACTTTTAGTAGCCTATGTAGGCCTAGTCGACAAGCTAATAGGGTTCGAGTTCATTTTGTACCCGTTTTTCCGCAAAAAGGGGTGACTTGTGAGGAAAATATTCTTGAAAGTCTTGAAAGTATATTCAGTGCGTATCAAAGAAGTATACCCAATTTTGGTAGATTCTAATTAAAAAGTTATAGCCTCTATGAGCTTGAAATTTATTTTATAATAAAGAACAACCAATATTCTATTTCATAATACCTTATTTATGACCGTGCTGTCACGGATGACTTAGCAGCAGGCTTTTCAAAAGTGTCGTCAAAATCCTCTATACCAAGTTTAGGCTGAAGCAACGAATATTTGTCAAAATCAAATATGCAGTTGTTATTTCAGTTTGAATAAAGTTTGTGAGTTATTTCAATTCATTGTGTGTATTTGAATAGAAATTGTGTTGATGTCAACTCAATCTCAAAAAAGGCTTCTTACTGAAGCAAAATTTATGATATTCCCTTTGCCATGATGACACAATCTCGGCTTAATCCGAATTCCTTGTATAAAGGAGTCTTTTTTATTGAGTCATTAAAAATGGACAAAGTTTATTTAAGAGGCTGTCTTTTTTCATGAAAATCTATTATTAATTACTTTAATAATTCTCAACACATATCCTACCTTGTATTTTGTTCAGTCTTTAAGGTCATCAAAACTTTGAGTTCATGTGATATTCGAGTAAAACACCGTATGCACCCTATGCATGTGAAATGGTGTATTGGACAAATGAGCAGAGAGATTTTAGTTATCATGAGAGAAGAAGTTAAGGAGGCTGTTGAAATAAATTAAGATTATCATATGGATTAAAACAAGGTCATGTGAAAGGTTAAATACACTGGATCACTTTAAACTTTAAACAATATATATATATATATATATATATATATATATATATATATATATATATATATATATATTTAAATATTATTTTGCGTTTATGTCTCATTTGTCAGTCTTCATTGTCTCTTTTGACCTTTCCAGTGTTCACTTTACTATATACGTGTATACGTGTCGTAACAAGTTTTCAAATTACGGATTTATAATTGTATTATTAGCCCCCCACTTTTTTGAGTAGACACGTGTCATAAAATATCGGGAAAAGGTTCGAAAATTGCCATTAATGAGTGAAATCAGATCAGCCCCTCCCCCCCCCCCCCCCCACTTTCAAAAACGCTCCGCGGCCCCTGAGTAATGTGTGTGTAATAGAGTTTTGACAGACGTGTATCAATCATTTATGATTATTCAATTCAATTTCAATTCAATATAAAGACATTTATTTCCAACTTTTCAATATAAGTGTACAAAGTAATAAATGAGCAAAATAATGTACATGTATTTTTAACAAAGATATGACAAAATAAAGTATACATATAGTTGGAGAACACACCTCTAAAAGCAAAAGCTTGGGGCGAGGGTGCCTTTATTACATAATATATAATAGTACATAATAAATATATAAAAAGAAAATAACTACATACAAAAAAAGAAAAATATAACATTCCTATACCGCTGAGCTCGATTGGAGGGAAAAAAGAAAAAGGGAAAGAAAAAAAAAGAGGGGGAAAGAGGATTAAAGGGAGGAGAATGGAGGTGTAACATAAAAGGAGTTAAGTACGGAAAAGAGAAATATTCACGAAGAAGCAGCGAGAAGAAAGGGAGAGAATAGACCCAATGGAGGGTGGGGGGGGGGGGGTGTCTTAAACCATATTATTTGTAAGCCTTGAAGTGAAATGTTTTTTCATCCTTCTTGATAGATGAGAAGCTGGCAAGAGATGCGGAGTATTTTATTGTCTGGGATAAAGTTCCACAGCTTAGGTCCCGAGTAGCGAATGTTATGTTATAATTAAGGTTCTGTGCTTGGGTAGATGGATGTGATTTGCGAGTCTGGTTTCGTATTTATTTATTTATTTATTTATTTATTTATTTATTTCCACATAAAAAGAACACATGATATGTAATATTCAAATATTTGTACACAATGTGGGGGAGTCACTAAAAGCCAAGGGCTTGTCAAGAGTGACTCCTACTGTAAGAAAAAAAAACAAACTCTTTTACAATCCATATAATAAGCGAATATCAAATCAATACTAATTACAAGTTAACTACAAAGAAAGAAAGAGAAAGAGGAAAGAAAAGAAAGAAAAGGGATTGGTCGAATGATAAAATAAACAAGTTATGAGTTGGTCATTACATTACATTTTTTCTAGTAGTAATTGTTTGTATCTCCTCTTAAACTGGTTTAAAGATTTACTTTGTCTTATGCAATTAGGTAAGCTATTCCATAATAGTGGACCTTCATAAAATACTGATGATTTTGCTACCTGTTTCCGAATATGAATTTATGAATACATGTAGTAGAATTTAATTGAAAGAGGTACATCTGTACATAAATATGCCTTGTTGATATTTATTTATATCGGTAAATTTTAGTATGTTCAATTGTTTGAACAAGAATTATTTACGTCTGGGACCGACCTTTAACGTCACCATCCGAAAGACGTGACTGAGATTCGAACCTCGGTCCGATCAGAGTCAGTTTTGTATGGGCGAATATAGAGAGCTGCCCGCAAACGTTACCGCTAGACCAACTCACTCCTGGGGCCTGTAACATAAAGAGATACAATCAATCTTACGATCAATTGTAACTCTTCTCTATAATAATAGCGGGAGCTTTTTCGGCGGTTCAGCGCCGTAAACTTTTTTTTGCCGCCGCTCCTCGGAACGCGCCCTTTGGGGGAACAGGTAGCCGAGGTGCCGAGGCAGTGCAACGCCGGGTTCGTATTTCGCGAAAGCCCACCGTTTGGCTGCAAAATATGATTTTTCATAACAAGCGCCATGGACAAAGACAACCTGGATGGCTTGCAACCTGCTACGCCCACTGCCCGCCTGTACACGAGCGTACACGAACCGTCTAAAAATAGCAATATGGCCACGAGTGCTCGCAAATACCACCCATCCATGTTTCAAGTTTCAAGTTTCAAGTTTATTTTATTTAAAACCTTCAAAAAACAAAGGTACATGAACTCATCAGTAATTACACAATATATGCAGACAGCATAACATATTTCAACATCAAAATACTCAGGTTAATAACAACAACAACAGCAAAAATTGATAAAATATGAGAAAAAAAGATTTAAAAACCCAGATAAAACAATATATACATGGGAAGATGGATTTACATAGTCTGTGTGATAAGAAGTATGAGTTTACACAAACTAATCAATTCCTTACCCCTTGCTTGGAGCAGCAATTTAAATTTGAGAGTGGATGGATTTTGATAATAATACTTTTTGATCAACAATTTTCTCTTTTCTTTATAATATTCACATTCCATTATATAGTGAAACTCGTCACCTATAGCATTCTTTTTACATGTTTCACACTTTCTTTGATTCAGGGGTATACTCATATAGCTACCAGAAACAACAGGAAGTTTGCTGAGGTTTCTACATCTGAATCTAGTGAATGTAATTCGGAGGTTGGGGGACAAAATTTCAAATATTTTTCATAACACAATTCATCCTTAAATAATCTATAATTTATACAACTACTTGAGTTATCAACATTGAAATTCCATTCTTGTCTCCTTTGGTCAGACAGAGATTGTGTCACTACATTTTTTAGCCACGAGAAATTCATACCATCACACTGATTAAGCCAAATGTATCCAAATCCTAATTTATTTAGTGTTGACTCAATAAACTGAATCCAGTTACACTGTACTAATTCATCTTTATGCATAACAAGCATAAGCTTATATACAATCGTAGACAATTTGGGATTGTCTTTTAAAACCATTTTGCTCCAAAAAGTGACAACCATTGATTTTACAATACAAGACAAAGGCAATCTGCCTAATTCTCCATAGACCATATTTGAACTAGTGCATCTCTTTACCTTTAAGATTATTTTGCAGTTTTTCTATAAGATTCAAGTTCGAAAAACCCCAAATTTCACATCCATAAAGTATAATTGGAATTACCATAGCATCAAAAAGTTTAAGTTGCGTATCAATATAAACACATAGTCCTGCCCTTTTTTAAGATTTCGAACATTGCTCTACATCCAATATCATACAGTCTCTTAATAGCAAGGTTAAATGAACCATTATAATTAAAAACAATACCTAAGTAGGTATAGTTGAATACAACTTCTAAAATTTGGTCACCATAATAAATGACTGGTTTATTTCTTATCTTTCCTCCAGTACCCGTAATCCATGAGCATTCTGTAGCTTTATACCAGGCGTCCGTATTTCTTTCCCAGGAATCAGTTGGTTCTACAACGGGAGAAACACGAGATTTAAACCTCTGAATATTTAAATGATGATCTTGGACAGTTTTTCTTGCAATTCAGATCTTTCATAATACCGAAAGAAGGACACAGAAGAAGAAAAACAAGAAGGTTACAATGTCCGTTAAACAGAAGAGTCTTCACGGAAGAAATCGCCGAGCTTTGCAGGCACCAATCCAAGGAAAAAGCCGTACCGTACTGCATCAAGGAGACAAATTACAGACTTCGCGGTATCCACTACAATGGTGCATTGCTCATGGTGGAGTTCCCTGGAGTTAGTAATCGATGAATATGAGTAAAAGACAAGTGACTGTGATCATTGTGACTACTAAGATTATGCCTGTAAATACTAACATCAATTAACCAAAAAAAAATGATCTTAACCACTCAGGCCCAAGAAACCTTAGTTTTTATTTACTCACCCATGACACGACCCAAAATTAATGTATTTAACTAAAGATCCTTCTTGCAATACAATAATTTTTAAATATTTGTTTGAAAAGAGTTTTGTTGCAAAAAAAAAAAAAAAAAAAAAAAACCATTTACAATTAATTATGAACTATGGCCACAGAGGTATAATTCAAAAACACATATCTTCAATGATACAGCACTTCTCACATATGAAGCTGTAATTTGCAACTTATAGACAAAAGCACATCTTGATACATTTCCCGTATTATTTCCCTTATAATTCAGCAGCTACCTTTAAAGTACACATTCAAAGAAAATCACAAATATGATAAATAATGTATCACTAGAAACTGGCAAGTTAACAGATAGCAATCGTATCAGTTTAAAGTCAACTACATATCAGGTAATTAAACAATAATACAAATAAAACTACCTCCCAGCATCTGCGATATACAAGCGCTTCGCCAAAAAAATAACAATGTTTCAATGACGTCAATAAAGGGAACAATCCTGTCCAAGCAGACGACGTCCCATAAAGAATGAACATAAGTGCAGTGCAGTTATTTCTCAAATTATAAAGAATTTAGTGTATTCAAACGCACTAGCGGATCCAGGGGGGCCGAATCGGCCGCGGCCCCCCCCCCCCCCTATTGGCGGCGAAAAAAAAGAAAAAAGAGGGGAAAAGAAAAAGAAGAAGAAGAAAGGAAGAAGGAAAGAAGGAAAAAAGGGAAAGAAAATAAAGGAAAAAAGATAAGGAGGAAAAGAAAGAAAGAAAGAAAGAAAGAGAAAGATAGAGAGAGAGAGAGGGGGGGGGGAGACATACGACCTGACGGTGACGGTAACAATGCAGGGGGGGGGGGGGCATTGACATTTGAGGGGTCAAGCACGTGCGAAACCCGGGTCGGCCCTGGCTTGTGGAAAATTAAGTCGGAATGCAACCTGTTTCCCCTAAAAATCTCAGCCTTAACGCAGTGTCTGAAATGCTTAGTGCAAATGCGCTGACGATAATGCCCCTCCAAAGAAATTTCGAGCCATTCCTGAAGAATTTATTTGAAAAGAGGGGGCCGGCCGTGACGGCAGCGTTGGATAAGGGAATGGGGGGGGGGGGGTAGGGTGTGCACATGTTCAGTTGCGCTCCGCATTGGGGTGCACATTTGAGTAGGAGTCTAGCAAAGGTATGGGGGATATGTAAAAGCACTCATGATAAGGTCGAGCCCGGCCCCCTACAAAGTGGAGCAGAACCTGCAGAAGTGCAATCGGCAGATCTGGGGGGGGGGGGGGGGAGGAGGTTGTCATTCATGGGGCCTTCGGAAGCCGTTATTAAATAAGGGGGCCGGCCACACATAGATGTCAAGCTTTATTTTCTATAAGGTTAGTGCTAAATCACTCTTGATAAGGCCGCCTGGCCCCTTCAAAGAGCGGCAGAATAAGGACATTTTGAGCGGTTGGGCCAGTCCCAAAAATTTGGAAGCCCTTTATTTGTTTGAGGGGGCAGAGTTCTACATCGGGAATTGCTGGGAATACGTACGGGTCATAGAGTTAAGAAGTATTTAACTCTATGCTACGGGTACACATTGCGCGCGCAATTGTGAAATTGTGAAATTGCGCGCATTCGTTGTTCATCGATGATCTCTATAGCAGCTCTAACTCTAGCGCCTTCTCTATCTAGCTAGCGCTCTAGCTCTCAGCTCGCGCATATTACGTCTATCTTCTGGAGATCACTTTTCGACGACGATCTGGGACAAGTGGAGAGAGGAATGCTGAACCTGAGGCCTTAACGATGCCGAAGTCAACATTGAAAATATCGATATCAAGCAATTCGCTCATGACGGAGGTCTCCTGTGTTCTAAATTTTTTTGGGTTAAATATCAATTTTCAGTATACTCACATTCAGAATTCAAATGTAAATGACTTGTATATTCCAATGAATAAACAAACAAACAAAGTCACCCGATGTTCGGGCAGCAGAGCGAACTGCCCGAATATCAGATGTAAATACCTTATCTCGTATATTTTGGTAATAATATTTCCTCTAAAGGCTGTAAAATCAGTGCCAAAAATTTGCTCGCTTGCTTCGCTCGCTCGCCAGATGTAGAATCCACAAATTGATCGGGCAAGTGACGTCAGTCCTCGCAGAAATACGTATATTAATTTGTACAAGAGACACCTGTCACGTCGAGTTCGAAATTGAGCCTGCGCGCAGATACAGGTACGGTACTCCTATGTAATGAGTTGATGTAATTGGTGATTGAACTTTGCAATTTTCAAATTTCCGGCCCCCCCCCCCTATTGGGAAATCCTGGATCCGCCCCTCCAAACGTGCCCATATTTCACACCATTCTAAAATGGGAATGAAACAGATTCTGATTACTGAAATCTTTTGTTTGTAAATATATAGGATGAGGGTTAATGAACAATCAAAGAAACCACACTTTCAAATTGAAAAGCCCGCTGAATGATTGCAAGGACGGTATTTATCCCTCATTCAACGCCGAACGTCCAGCGGTGTATGCAGCTGTGAATGAAATGGCGTCTATTTTGTTTACAAGCAACTGATTCCTTTATTCTTGTAATGCTTCATTTTCCATCCAAATAAACCCATGCACGGGGTTTAGAGTGAGGCAATATATGGATTAAACATAATAGACTAATGCTAGTGAAGTGAAATAACTGAGGAGAAGATGACAAACCAGGCACTGAAAATATGTGAGATGTTATGGGACATCGTCTGCTTGTGCAATTAACGTCCTCCCTTTGACGTCACACATTTCAGCGGCTTTCGGAGAGCTGTTCAGGTGCTATGTCGGGGCTGTATTTTAGCAATTTGTAATTGATAATAATCATTACTTCGAATGTTTGCAAGCGTCGAATTTTGACAAACTTGTCCGGTCTAAGCTTCACCTACGCAAAAATGAAAATTAAGTCAGTTTTAAAAATCAATGAATATCTACTTTAAAAACAAATATCTAGCATTCACCAAAATAGATTTATTGCATTTTGCAACGAAACTCTTCACATTTTTCAGTCCACATAAGGGTTATTTTTGCCTTTCCAACTATTATGTCAAATAACAAGTCTAATTGTTGCAATCAAACTCATCCTAATTTCAATAGTGCCCGTGGATTTCATCGGGTTCCACTAGTTAGGTTTGCCATATAGACTTACGATTGATACTAGTAGTTGATTGTATCTCTGTAATTTATGTGCCCGCCCCTAGCTAGCTAGTCTCATTTTCAGACGTTAGCCAGTTTACTTGACCTGACCCTGACTGCGATCTGCGTGACGTTTGTCAGAGGAAAATGCTTTCCAACGTTGAAATACAACCCCTTTGGAATCTTCAAGTCAAGGAGAGCTTCAACACACTCCTTTTTGGGCGAACTTTTAGGTATTTTGCTTTACCACTCAATTTCCACGCTCTCCAACTGAAGACTGATGAGCCCAATTTTTTTAAATATATGTCCCACATACTGAAAATTGTGTAATGCTAATGCCCCTCTCGACAGCCACGGCGGCATGGCAGCGGCGCGGCGGGGACGAGAATAGGGTAAATAACGTAGGTCGTAGTCGTAGTCGTAGAGGAAAATATAGAGATCTTCCCAACCTCAAAATGTGTCCCGATGGGCTTATGTATAAGACCAAGTTGTGTTGAAAATATCATGATTGATAGACCTATAGTATTGCCTATTGGAGATTTTGTTGATTATGAAACAGTCCAAGACTGAATGAATGAATGAATTGATTTAGTTATGTCGGGAATTGATTTTTTTGGTAGGCAATTATTTAGAGACCAGGTGAATTTCAAAGCACGGAAGCTGTGTCTGAATTAAGGTTGTCTCTGACTTTTACACATTTAGTTAGTCACTCGGTGTAATGTAGAGAATCCCATGTCTTTGGCGGCTTGCCAGATACATTACGTAATGATAGGAAAGTGAGCATTGCGTTGGTGTAAAGTTATGCTTATCACCTGTGAGTGTTGCTCTACTAATGGGTTTAAACACTCTTTTCTTTTTATTTTCATAGTGAGTTTTGGTATGGATGATATGTTAGGATTGGGGTCAAATAACGTTTGGTAGAACACGATGTTCCTACGATTTAAAAAGTAGTTCTATTCTTTAGTGGAGACATGAAATGTAACACCTGTTTTAGGCATTTATTTGATCTCGGAAGAAATTTAATACTTTCTATAAATTGCTTATGCGATGCGGAGTAATCGTACTCATTTTGGGTGTAGTTGGGTTGACGCGATGTACTGTACTGTACGTGTATGTTGCATTGAGGGAGAATTTTTCACTTGTCATCCCGTCTACACTCCGAACCTCTGCTCTAACTCTGTGTGCTGCGACTCCATGCTTCGCAACTTGTAATGCTGCTCTTAGCTATTTTGAGTTGGGGGATTTGTCAGCAGAAAGACTTTAGGTATGTGTCTAGTTTCTTTTTTTTGTGATATAGAATTTTGTCATGTAATTTGGAACTTGGAAGCACTTTGCTATTTTCGGCTTGTACACAAATGTATGTTCAAAATTAATGCACTCCGAATTCAGTGTCTTACCGAGCAGGAAGTCTTTTACAATTTGACAATTTGCATGTTGCATAAGTATATTTTGCTCAGTGTGCCATTAAGACAAACTTTCAGGTGCAGAATGTAAAGTAATGTTTGAATTAAATCGAAGAAGTTCTAAAACATAATTTTAGGCTTGCATGTTTTGGGTGTTAATTTAGGTACATGTGTGTAGTCGTTCCAAGATGGCGGCGCCCATGTACGTGCATGGTGATACGTTGAATTTTAAGGTTATGAGAATTTCATTAGGATTACATGTTACATGAAATTTTTGTATGAATATTAGTAGCATGAGTTTTAATTACAGTTTAAACTGGATTTAAATCAGAGCCTTCACAAATTATGCAATGTGAATACTATATGCATTTGAGATAGGAATGCTATGTAGCAGCATGTATCCTAATGGAGTGACTTTTGGGGGATTATAGACCAATTATAGGTTGACTAACTTAATTTTGTTGATATAATGATGACAATATCAGGGTTACAAAGTTAGTATATGTAATTGGTTATTTGATTCTTTTAGATTGAGAATTTCCGATGTCCTGGCGGTGTCTTTCCAGTAATCAGTGATTCTGGTGCCCCTTCCTTTTTGTTGATCTTGGGTAAGCGTCCTGTAGTAGACCTACATATTTTTTGTATGATGTATACCCTTTTGTAGTACATATTTTCAAAGGTAAACATTGCAAGGAAAGTTATGCTAAATGGTTATACAAAATTGTTAATGTGTAAATTGGAATTATTAGATTCATGTTTAGGTTAGAGAGAAAAGCTAACTGAGCTTCTTTTTGATTTATGCACGAAAATTATTGGTATTAATACATATTCAAGAATTTTAATCCTATCAGTGGAACATGATTATAGGGCTTATAGTATGATATATCTAGTCTTTGTTTTAGTTGATTGCAGAGAAATTCATTGAAAAGGGAATTAGTGAATTTCACTTTCATAGGTGAATAGATTTTAAGGAGGAAGATAAATTGGACATTCAATTCCTCCTCATGATATATTAATAATTAAAGTCTATAATTAAATCATGAACAAGTACTTAATAAGTAACATAATGAATCGTTTCATGCATGATTGCATATTTGATTGTATAGATTTATTTCAGATTGGAATGTTGGTAATTCTTGATTTAATTTGTGATTCATTTAACTCATTCAATTTATTTAAATTTATTAGGCTTTAATTATTTTTATCACATTCAAACCATGTAATGAATATGATTGATGAGGCTATGATGTTATGATGATTAATGATTAGAATGAGAAAGCAAAATTGAAGTGTTTGCTGTCGCTAGGAGTTAGTGATGTTGTTCTCACGAGCTTGATATCTATTTCATTATAATCTGTAGGATGGAGGAACAGATTTTTGATGTTAAATGAATATGATGTCAATGATTCTAATTGAGGTTTTGAACGATGCCATACGATGATTCGATAGAGGAAGACATATCTTTCGATTTTCAGTGGGATACTTTGTGGAATTTAATTGAAATCTTTTCATGATTTTATGATTCTTTGATGTTAATTGATTTCTGCATTTCTACTTTTGCAGGGCTTAACTTTGTTCATCTTTGCTCAAATAATGATGAATAAAAGAACAAACTATACATCAGGCTGAATGGTGTTTTTCTTGGAGTGCTAACCCCTCTCTTTCCAACCCACGACAAATGGCGACGAGGATGGGATTGGGATTGATGGTCATCGCTTCAGCCCCAAGGTCAGCGCAGTTGATGTAGTCAGCGCAGTCGACGTGGTCAACGCAGTCGACGTGGTCAACGCAGTCGACGTAGTCAACCTAGTCAGCGCAGTTGATGCAGTGATGTCTTGAGCTCATCGTTGGAGGGTCGCAGAGGTCGACGCCGAGCTCAACGCTGTGTCGACGCAGAGGTCAACGTGCTGTTCCCAGCTCGAAGGTTACTCCTGCAACCAACATGGATGGCGGCACAGGACATAAACTGAGTATTAAGTAGTTAAATACTGTAGTTAATGTAACTGATGAAATTCAAGACAACGCTGATGTCAACATTCGAGGTAGTGCGGAGGTCCAGGAGGTCCAGAAGGTCCAGGAGCCATCGTAGTTAAGCACTGTAGTGTACTTGAGTAACTGCATATGTACTAATGATTCAGTTGTGATTTTTCTCCACAGCCTTTGTAACGATGGCGGAGGATTCAATGAAAGAGATGTTAGATACCTTAACTGGGGTACTTAAGGGGCTTACAGTACAACAGACTCCCCCCATCCCAAAAGTTAGATTACAGAAGTTTAGGGGACCTCCTAAAACCCCAGGGGAACCTTCTTTGAAGGAGTGGTTAGAGGAATTTGATACTTATGCAAATTGCTATAAGTTAACAGGGAAAGCTAAAGCCCAGGCGGTAGTCGATCATCTTTCAGGACCCGCTAAGGAAGAAGTTCTTTGTAGGGGTGTCGAAGTGAAGGAAGATTTCAAGGAGATAGTGAAGATTTTGAAATCCCAATTTTCCCCCGTAGAGTCAGTACAGTCTTTAAGTGCAATCTTTCACACTTATACTCAAAAAGAGGGAGAGACTTTGGCAGACTATAGTAGATATTTAATGCGGTTGTACACACGCATGGAACAAGCAGCTCAATCAGAAGATGAGAAGAAAGCTCTAAACTTATTGAGGGATAGTTCACTGAAAGAAAGTTTGGTTAGAGGGGTCAGAGAACAGTGGGTGAGAAGGGAACTTAGGAGGATAGAGATGGCTTCCAAAAACAAAACTTTCTTAGAAATGAGAGCTGAAGTGTTGGATTTTTTCCAAGGTCAGGAACCCTCTAGGAAGATAGGAGTAAAAGAAGTCAGGGCAGATGTAGCTTCTGTAGAACAGTCTCCAAGTGAATTGGATGAACTTCGTAGGAATGTGAGTAAACTCACAGAGCAAGTGTCCGTTCTTGCAGAGTCAATGACTCATTTGAAGACACAACAAAGTAATTCGATGAAAGAGCAACCTACTTGCTATAATTGTGGGAAGAAGGGACACATTAAACCAAAATGTACTGAACCCTCTCTTTGTTATGGCTGTAAGGGAAGGGGGCACATAAAGAAAGATTGTCCACATGTTGCTAGTAATGACAACCCTATAGTTAGAAGTAACATGTTGGATTCGGAAGACTTGAAATCTCATCCCAATCGTGAGCTAGTTAACCGTTTGACTCGTCCTAGCCCCAGGAGTAAGGTCACAATAGGCGATATTGATCTAGACTGTATTTTAGATACAGGTGCGGAAACTTCTGTTATCCCTTCTTCGGTGTATCATCAACGGTTGAAAGGAAACATAGGCAAATTGAAATCTATGCAAGGATTGTTTATGAATGTGATAGGAGTTGGAGAAGTAGAAGTTCCGGTTGAAGGTTACATAGAAGTGCCAATAGTGGTCAATGGTCAGTCCTTAATGGGTAGTTTTCTTGTCACCGAGTCACAAAGCGATTGTGTTGATCGTCCCATACTGATTGGCAGTAACTTGTTGTGGAAATTGGAACAAGGGGTTCAAGGCAATTTGTTTCCGAGGAAGGTCTATGTTAGTCATAGTGGGTCAGAGAAGAATGTTCAATTTCAAACCAGTGAAGAAGAAATTTTGCCACCTTTCACTGTACGCAGGATTGTGTGTGAAGTGAATCAGCCTTCTTTGAATGAAACAATGTTAGTTCGAGATCAGGTTAAGAAGTCACATCCTGATGTGAGTACTATTGAAGGACTTCAAGTAGTTGATGGGAAGTCAGTGGAGTTGTTGTTAGAGAATAGATCAGAATCTGAGGTACGTCTTCCATCCAAGACATGCATAGCAGAAGCTTGCACTATTCATGAAAGTCAAGAGGTGCGTGTAGACATAGAGAAAGATGACTTGTTTGTTTCAGTCTATGATGTGATCACTCCCAATTTTGAGGACAGGGAAGGGGAAGAAATTTCTGAGGAAGTCGATGAATGTTCAGGTCTCCCCCCTGGTGTTAGATTAGAAGGATTAACCCAAGATGAGGAAGAGAAAGTTTCGAATATCTTAGGTAAACATACTGATGTTTTCTCCAAAGGATCGTTTGACTTGGGTGAATGTGTAGTAGTACCGCATGAAATACAGGTAAAGGATGGTCCTGCAATCAGGTTACCATATAGAAGACTTCCGCCATCCCAGGTCAGTGAAGTTAAGCACATGCTCCAGGAAATGTTGGAGCAAGGAATCATTCGGCAGTCAAAAAGTTCTTTTGCGAGTCCGATCGTAATTGTCAAAAAGAAAGATGGGTCTTTGAGACTGTGTATTGATTATCGATTGTTGAATGCGAGGACAGTAAAGGATTCTTTTCCTCTTCCACGGATTGATGAAACCCTTGAAGCACTTGGTGGTGCACAGTACTTTTCAAGTTTAGACTTGGCTCATGGCTATTTTCAGGTGGTGATGCACCCAGACTCGGTTGAGAAAACTGCGTTTAGGGTCCCTTGGGGACTTTTTGAGTTTCTGCGAATGCCTCAGGGTTTATGCAATAGTCCTAGTACTTTCCAGAGAACCATGGAGTACGTCCTCGGAGATATGAATTTGACAGATGTCATTCTATACTTGGATGATATTTTGGTCTTTTCCAGCACTCTGGATGAACATATTGCGAAGCTTGATAGAGTGTTCACTAGGCTTCATGACCATGGATTGAAGGTCAAAGGAAAGAAGTGTGCCTTTGTCAAGAGAGCTGTGAAGTACTTAGGACATGTAGTGTCAGGCGATGGTATAGCAGTAGATGAAGAAAAGATCCAGCGAGTAAGATCATGGCCTACTCCTAGGAGTGGACGTGAAGTTAGCTCATTTCTTGGTCTAGCTTCGTATTTTCGAAGGTTTATTCCTGGGTTCTCTGGTATTGCAGGCCCATTACATCGCGTGTCTGCTAAGAAGAAACAACCTAACCAACCCAAATTTGAATGGGATGTGGAACAGCAAGAAGCCTTTGAGACCTTAAAGTTAGCTTTGACTCAGGCACCAGTTCTAGCTTATCCACAGTTCGATCAAGATTTTGTTCTAGAAGTTGATGCATCTAGCAAAGGTTTGGGAGCTTGTTTGTCTCAGAGAGATGAAAAGGGGAAGATTCATCCTGTAGCTTATGCTAGTCGAACTCTCAGGGGAGCTGAGAAAAATTACGCTGGACTTTCTAGTTTTAAACTAGAACTCTTAGCTCTTAAGTGGGCAGTAGCAGATAAGTTTGGTTCATACATACAAGGCCGTCATTGTGAAGTATTCACTGATCATAATCCATTGGTGCACTTGAAGAGTGCAAAACTAGGGGCCACAGAAATGAGGTGGGTGTCTCAATTGGCTGTATTTGACATTGAGGTCAAATATCGTCCAGGTCGCTCAAACAAAGTGGCTGACGCTTTGAGTAGATGCCCTGAGGATAGGAATGTAGATTCGGAGTGTACACGGAATGACAAGTCTGACCAGCTGAATGAGGATGATAAGTTGGTCAATGATGACAGGATAACTGAGGTCAAGGATTATAATTCTGAGTTGAATGATGTGCCGGTAGTAAGATTTTTAGATTGTGCAGAAATTGATGAGGTAGTTTGTTCTACTGCACTACCTCATAATGATCTTTTGGTTGCTGGTCATGAAGTGGCAGAGGAGCCACGACAGTCAAATGTGTTGCCATCCTTTAGCTTTGATGAGTTGTGTAAATTGCAGCAAGCCGATGATGCATTAGGAAATGTGTGGAAATTATGGAATGAAAAATGGGTTCCGGGAAACAAGACAAATGTAGAAGTGAGCAAAATTCGTGGATGGTTGCGAGAATGGTCAAAATACAGACAGTTCAATGGTGTATTGTATCGCGAAGTAGAGAATCCTATCTTTGGAAAGGTTAAGCAATTACTTGTTCCCGGATCTCTAAAACAAACAGTGCTAGAGTCGACTCATGACCATTGGGGTCATCAGGGTGTTCGTAGAACCCTTGAACTTTTAAGAGAGAGGTGCTATTGGCCGAGAATGGCACAACACACAAAAGATTACATCAAGAGATGTTTTAGATGCGTGACATCCAAGACTCCAACTCCGAGAGTTTGTCCACCCTTGCGTCATTTGTTAGCTTTCCGCCCGTTGGAAGTGGTAGCTATTGATTTTTTGAAGTTGGATAAAGGGCGAGGTGGTTATGAAAGTGTGCTTGTGTTTACAGACGTATTCAGCAAGTATGCTCAGGCTGTGCCTTGTCATAATGAGTCTGCTTCGACTGTAGCCATGATTCTACGGGATCATTGGATTACTCATTATGGGGTCCCTATTCGGATTCATTCTGATCAGGGGAGGTCGTTTGAGAGTGCCATTGTGCAAGAACTGTGTAAATTGTATGGCATATCGAAATCGCGTACCACAGCATATCACCCTGCAGGAAATGGCCAATGTGAGCGAATGAATAAGACATTGTGTAGTTTGATCAGATCTCTAGAGCCCAAAGAACGAAGGAAGTGGCCAGAACTCATACAACATTTACTCTTCGTCTATAACTCTACTCCACACAGAGTTACAGGTGAAACTCCCTACTTTCTAATGTTTGGTAGAAGGCCTTCATTGCCAATTGACCATCTATTGAACAGGTTGTCCAATGAGTGGAAGGAAGATCATGTTCAAACTCAGCAAAAGTTGATGCAGAAAGCTCATCAAATTGTGTCAGACCGTCTTAGGAAAGCTGCTCAAAAGGAAGAGGAAAGGCAGAAGAATAAAGGAAGAGGTAGTGTCACCACATTGAGTGTCGGAGAAAGAGTTTTGCTTCGACGGGACGCATTCTCTGGTAGACATAAGTTGCAAAATAAATACGATGATCGATCATATGTTGTCATTGCAAAGAACGAAGAGAATGATGTGTATCAAATACGACCAGCATTAGGAGGGGAAGTGAAATGGGTTAATCGTCGTCGTCTTATATCGGACCCTCGTCAAGTGGTAGATATAAATGATGAAGTTTTGCCTCGTCCCTATGGGTCTCAAAGTAATGAGAGTGAGGAAAGTGATGAAATGAGAGCTAATGATGCAAGTGATGAGAACAGTAGTGATACAGATGATGATTCTGATGGACCTTTCCCTGGTTGGTTGTATCTCGCTACTAATCCAGAGGAAGTAACCCCTGAACTTGAAACGATTCGTCTAGTTAGACGTTCAACCAGATCTAACAGGGGAGTGCATAGAAATCCTCATCGATTGCCGACATCGGCAGTTACAGGACTTTCTCTGTGATGTTTCTCAGTAAGGAACTCAAATTCAAAGGTTGCCCTTGTTGCGTATATATTGATGCATAGATTTTTTGGAACTTTTGGATTTTGGAAGAAAAATATTTACCCTTTATGGGTGGAGCTTATTACAATTTTGGCACAAACACCGAAATATGTTGCGGATAACGAGTTATTAATAGATTGAAAAGAAAGCTGTTTGGTACAGGAAATAATTTTTTGGCACAGGTTTGATTTAATTGTTTGAAATTTTGTATATATTCTGATCGGAAAAAAAATCTTCCTGGTAGATGTTAGAAAGTGAAAATGTTGTAAATAGGATTGATCAGTGAAAGATCCATGAATAGCCACATCATGGATTTTGATGTAGATTTTAGGAAATAGTCGGGACGACTATATCTCAAGCGGGGAAGATGTCGGGAATTGATTTTTTTGGTAGGCAATTATTTAGAGACCAGGTGAATTTCAAAGCACGGAAGCTGTGTCTGAATTAAGGTTGTCTCTGACTTTTACACATTTAGTTAGTCACTCGGTGTAATGTAGAGAATCCCATGTCTTTGGCGGCTTGCCAGATACATTACGTAATGATAGGAAAGTGAGCATTGCGTTGGTGTAAAGTTATGCTTATCACCTGTGAGTGTTGCTCTACTAATGGGTTTAAACACTCTTTTCTTTTTATTTTCATAGTGAGTTTTGGTATGGATGATATGTTAGGATTGGGGTCAAATAACGTTTGGTAGAACACGATGTTCCTACGATTTAAAAAGTAGTTCTATTCTTTAGTGGAGACATGAAATGTAACACCTGTTTTAGGCATTTATTTGATCTCGGAAGAAATTTAATACTTTCTATAAATTGCTTATGCGATGCGGAGTAATCGTACTCATTTTGGGTGTAGTTGGGTTGACGCGATGTACTGTACTGTACGTGTATGTTGCATTGAGGGAGAATTTTTCACTTGTCATCCCGTCTACACTCCGAACCTCTGCTCTAACTCTGTGTGCTGCGACTCCATGCTTCGCAACTTGTAATGCTGCTCTTAGCTATTTTGAGTTGGGGGATTTGTCAGCAGAAAACTTTAGGTATGTGTCTAGTTTCTTTTTTTTGTGATATAGAATTTTGTCATGTAATTTGGAACTTGGAAGCACTTTGCTATTTTCGGCTTGTACACAAATGTATGTTCAAAATTAATGCACTCCGAATTCAGTGTCTTACCGAGCAGGAAGTCTTTTACAATTTGACAATTTGCATGTTGCATAAGTATATTTTGCTCAGTGTGCCATTAAGACAAACTTTCAGGTGCAGAATGTAAAGTAATGTTTGAATTAAATCGAAGAAGTTCTAAAACATAATTTTAGGCTTGCATGTTTTGGGTGTTAATTTAGGTACATGTGTGTAGTCGTTCCAAGATGGCGGCGCCCATGTACGTGCATGGTGATACGTTGAATTTTAAGGTTATGAGAATTTCATTAGGATTACATGTTACATGAAATTTTTGTATGAATATTAGTAGCATGAGTTTTAATTACAGTTTAAACTGGATTTAAATCAGAGCCTTCACAAATTATGCAATGTGAATACTATATGCATTTGAGATAGGAATGCTATGTAGCAGCATGTATCCTAATGGAGTGACTTTTGGGGGATTATAGACCAATTATAGGTTGACTAACTTAATTTTGTTGATATAATGATGACAATATCAGGGTTACAAAGTTAGTATATGTAATTGGTTATTTGATTCTTTTAGATTGAGAATTTCCGATGTCCTGGCGGTGTCTTTCCAGTAATCAGTGATTCTGGTGCCCCTTCCTTTTTGTTGATCTTGGGTAAGCGTCCTGTAGTAGACCTACATATTTTTTGTATGATGTATACCCTTTTGTAGTACATATTTTCAAAGGTAAACATTGCAAGGAAAGTTATGCTAAATGGTTATACAAAATTGTTAATGTGTAAATTGGAATTATTAGATTCATGTTTAGGTTAGAGAGAAAAGCTAACTGAGCTTCTTTTTGATTTATGCACGAAAATTATTGGTATTAATACATATTCAAGAATTTTAATCCTATCAGTGGAACATGATTATAGGGCTTATAGTATGATATATCTAGTCTTTGTTTTAGTTGATTGCAGAGAAATTCATTGAAAAGGGAATTAGTGAATTTCACTTTCATAGGTGAATAGATTTTAAGGAGGAAGATAAATTGGACATTCAATTCCTCCTCATGATATATTAATAATTAAAGTCTATAATTAAATCATGAACAAGTACTTAATAAGTAACATAATGAATCGTTTCATGCATGATTGCATATTTGATTGTATAGATTTATTTCAGATTGGAATGTTGGTAATTCTTGATTTAATTTGTGATTCATTTAACTCATTCAATTTATTTAAATTTATTAGGCTTTAATTATTTTTATCACATTCAAACCATGTAATGAATATGATTGATGAGGCTATGATGTTATGATGATTAATGATTAGAATGAGAAAGCAAAATTGAAGTGTTTGCTGTCGCTAGGAGTTAGTGATGTTGTTCTCACGAGCTTGATATCTATTTCATTATAATCTGTAGGATGGAGGAACAGATTTTTGATGTTAAATGAATATGATGTCAATGATTCTAATTGAGGTTTTGAACGATGCCATACGATGATTCGATAGAGGAAGACATATCTTTCGATTTTCAGTGGGATACTTTGTGGAATTTAATTGAAATCTTTTCATGATTTTATGATTCTTTGATGTTAATTGATTTCTGCATTTCTACTTTTGCAGGGCTTAACTTTGTTCATCTTTGCTCAAATAATGATGAATAAAAGAACAAACTATACATCAGGCTGAATGGTGTTTTTCTTGGAGTGCTAACCCCTCTCTTTCCAACCCACGACAGTTATATTAGTATTACAACCTTGACCTTGTCATGCTTGTTCATTGGATAATTGACCTAGCGTATGTGAGTGCCAGTGGACATGAGGAAGGTGAGGAGGACATGATGTTGATGATGATGATGATGATAATGATGTTGATATTTGAAGGAAAAGTACACCCTGGTCATGCTGGTATTAAGTTGATTCGAATAAATGAAAAAAAAATGAGAGAAATGGATTAGTGAATGTTATGAAAGTTTGAGCAAAATCTGATAAATAAAAAAGTAATGAATTTTTGAAGTTGTGATATATGATATATATGTATATACCTGATTATAAGTAATCTACAATAGACGTATATCACATGACTATAATTCTTATTTTGTATGAATTATATTTGTTTTGTTTTGTTTTTGTTATCACTAACTGCACATCATGAAAAGCCCATAATCTGTTTGCTCCTTTTTGTCAGTTGATGCATTTGAAAAATAAAAAGAAGGGAGATATATAAAGTATATGCAACTGTTATTATTAATATTATACTCTTTTGATAAAGCAAAGTCGTGCGAAACCAATTTCCTCGGGAAAGATATTTTTCTTTGATTTCAAACCAAGACTGGTTTTATCTTTCTTTCGAATTTCAAGATATTGAGGTATCCCAAAGGGAGCCCCATGTCTGCACCCGAGAGACATAGGAAACTTGTTTCCGAGAAACCTTCGGACAAACACGAGCAGGTTTGTCAGGACAGTGCCAATTTAGAACGGGCAGGATTCTGTAACCTGGCATGTTACTATATATCTTTTTAAATATAATAATAATAATAATTACCAAAACAAAAAAGAACAGAAAAAACTAAGAGGGAAGTCAAACAAAACTCATAATACATGTATAATGAAATTTTGTTGGTGATGATAGTCAAATTTGACTGATTTCCATTATAAGTACACATACCAACAACAACAACAATCAGTCAAACACAAATTGGAAATTCCTTGACATATCTTGCGAAGTTCTTTCCCATTTGCTCAGTACAGATGATTTGATAAATTTTAATTTTCTTAGTTTTTGATGAAGGATAGATTTGTTTCATACAGGTTTTGGGCAAAAACATATAAGCAATGATTATATCCAAGGTCCATGTAGGATTGAATATTTTGTGTAGAGAAAATGGAAATTAATGATTTCAAGGCAAATGGGAGAGGAGCTCACCAGATATGTCACAGAGTTGCCAATTTGTGTTTGATTGATTACAACTTCAAAAATTCATAACTTTCTTATTTCTTATTGCATTTTGCTCAAACCTTCACTGATCCATTTCTTTAATTTTTCTGCTCATTCAAAAACAACCTTGTAATCAGGGTGGCTGGACTTTCCCTTTAATTGTAAATGTATGCCAACTTATTCATATTTTTATGAATATACTGTAAGTATAGCCTGTACTGCAGCAATGTTCTGTCTTGTTTGGTGCTATCTACACAGATAAGTTCCATATATGTATCCCCCACTTACATTTAAAAAAAATAAATACGGAGATGGTCTAGAATAATGTACCATAGGCATAGGGTTAGGGTTAGGGGTATATACGGAACTCTTTAATTCCAGTGATTGATTTATTGATTTGGGGTTGATTAGTCAGTTATATCTTGTCATAACTAACAATATTTCAATTATTACTTCTCCATCATGGTACAGACACAGCAATGCCAGTCTACTCCTGGGATCAGAGGATGGTGTTGTCAGGATGTACCAGATCAACTCCTTCAATCCAGCAGAAATCAGTCATGCAAAGGTATAGATGTAGAATGTATTTGACTCCTTCAAGTCTTACCAGTCAGGGGTTATGATTTAAAAAGGAGCAAACTATAGAATACCACACCATAAAAAGTTGACCACTTGTCCGTTAGTTGACCAACGCTTCTCTGATGAAGCTAAATCCAAAGTTTCTTAGCTAACACTAATCATAATCCTACCCTTAAAGAGAAGGATGAGTTCTGGGAAAGGGAAAATATAATTTGTGAGCTTTCTCAATCCTTTTATGTTAGTTTGGAAGTACATCATAGTAGAAATGTCCCCTGAAAAGGACTGCTCTCCAAATGCCCTCATGTTTGAAATACAACAAGAAATAGCTGAAGTGCTCGGGCCGAACATTCATCCAACAGGTGTGTGCAATCCCATATACCAGTTTTTGTGTGCAGTATATGTGCTTTTCATCGAGATTGGGTCAATTCCTTATCATTTTGATGATTCCAAAACCTCACAGTATACAACAATTTTTATTTAGACGTGATCAGTTTTTCAAAATTACTCTGAGACAGATTCTTTCACAGTGTAATCAGTTTGATCACATGACCAGAACCAAACTTTATCTTTAAACATAACCCTAACCATAAAACACAACCCTAACCCTACACATTTTACACTGCTAAACAATAGTATGTGGCAATAGGACATTAAAAAAATATGAGACTGATAAAGTGAAAATTAGAATTTCACTTGCCTGCAAGTTGACTAGAAAAGTCCCTCTTCTTTGGTGACTCGCTTAACCATAAAATAAGGAAATTTGGAATTTTAAGCATCAAATTTTGCCTTCATTGATATTTTTGTGCTGAGATCAAGTGATCTCTCTGTGTGACACCCTCTCTGTGTTGGGAAGGAAATTTGCATTTGTTTATTGTTGAATGCAGTGGTGCAGCAGTAGGGGGCAGCAATTATTTGTTTTCACCATGACCTGTACATAGAGTACAAGGTTATATTATAACCTTGTACATTGGATGAGTGCCCTAACCCTATGCATTGGTCATTTATGCACATAAACCCTATTGATGGGTAAGCCTTAAAAAGAATTAGCACTATATCTGAAATATATTTTGCACTGAATCTTCTAGTGAAAATAATTAATGTATATACCAGTATGCTCTTGATAGAAAATGAATATAGAGGTCTATCTACTAGCCCAGTATTGAGTGTAGAAAGATGAGAGTAGTAAGTAGTACATTATGTATATGTTTTGATGCTTTTCAGTGTACATGTATTTCATTTCCAATGAGTTTGTTTAATTTAAAGTTTGCTGGTCCATTTACTGCATGATTGAACCATTTGAATGATTTTAGCCAGCTTCTTTAAAAAATGCAAAACTCAGGATTACTTTGAAATAATTGAAAACATTTCATGACAACTTTAAACTAGTAGGGTCAAACATGCTCATATTATACTGAAATAACAAGTTAGTACTTTCTATTGAAAAAATGGATTAAAAATATTCATTTGCATGCCCACACAAAGTATGTTAAATTCATAAATCAATGCCAACATTTGCGGAATGGAATAGCCTACCAATCATATTCAAGAACAGTAATAGGCCAGGAGCCTGTCCCGAAATAGTCACCCCATTTTACCCATAAGATTTGACCCCGTAAAGTTACTTAGACCATCTAAGTCATTGACAAAAAGGTTGTCAGCCTGACCGTAGCCGCCGGGTTAAGCCCCCAGAGCCTCCAAAAGGGACCCCAAAGTCGGGTCGATTTCACCCCATCTCACCCATGCACCAAACTTTGTCAGTAGGAATTAGTATGACTGGACATTACAAAACACAAAAAACTGACAAAAATTTCCGTCGGGATGGGGTGTCAGACAGCCCCTAAAAATTGGGGTAAATTTTTCCCCTTAAAGCCCAGAGACCAAATTTTGTCAGAAGGAAGAGCTATGGATGTACATTCCAAAAATATAAAAACTGACAAAATTATTGCTTTCTCAAAAGTAGCAAAAAAATATTGTCAGGATTATGTAAACACACCCATTGTCTATCTTCACCTGTTTTACAAGGCATAATAGAAGAGCTTTTCAGGTATCTGTGGTATGTGACTGCCAGGCTGAAATGTACTATTCATGTGTTAATTGCACAGATACCAAGCAAGCTTCTCTATTATGCCTTGTCAGATGGTCAATGGCTGTGTTTACATAATCCTGACAATATTTTTTGGCTACTTTTGAGAAAGCAATACATTTTTCACAATGTAATAACTTATTAACCAAAATACCAATTAACACCAAATTGCACCTCAAGAAGATTATTATACTCAAAATTATGTTATGAAAATTTAAAGTGAATTGAATGAAACGCTTTTGAATCATCATAGTCAGAAGGTAAGAAAATGGTTTTTCTTTCCATACAGAGCATTTTGGGGGGCAAAGCGTTGTCAAAGGGCACTTTGGGGTTTTCATTTCAGGGGATCTGACACCCCCTTCCCGATGGACAATTTTGTCAGTTTTTATATTTTTGGAATGTACATCCATAGCTCTTCCTTCTGACAAAATTTGGTCTCTGGGCTTTAAGGGGAAAAATTTACCCCAATTTTTAGGGGCTGTCTGACACCCCATCCTGATGGAAATTTTTGTCAGTTTCTTGTGTTTTGTAATGTCCTGTCATACTACTTCCTACTGACAAAGTTTGGTGCATGGGTGAGATGGGGTGAAATCGACCCGACTTTGGGGTCCCTTTTGGGGGCTCTGGGGGCTTAACCCGGCGGCTACGGTCAGGCTGACAACCTTTTGTCAATGACTTAGATGGTCTAAGTAACTTTACGGGGTCAAATCTTATGGGTAAAATGGGGTGACTATTTCGGGACAGGCTCCCAGACTATAAGACAGTAAGTCAATTCAAAAGACTGTATAAAAGACATTTCGTTTCAGTATTGAATCTAAATGTTTAATTGTAAGATTATTGCAATGTTTCCTTTTCTTCTCTTCCTGCTTTTCTATCCATGTTATTCCGTTATATTTATGTTACATGTATATTGTTATATTGTTTGACTCTGATAATTGTGATTTGTTTTATGTATTTTTTCTTAAGGGATCATTTCTAACAAGCCTTCTTGTGCTTTTCATGATCCCGCCACTATTATTTATAACAATGAATTGACAATGATTTTTGTAATGTGTTTTTTAAAGTGGAAATAAATTTGAATTGAATTGAATTGAATTGAATAGATCTTGCACAGCTCAGATGTCATTGAAGGGTACCAATCACCAAAAAATATTTTGCTCTCTATTTTAGAGGTTCCACGTTGTTATACTATATTCAAAATATGGGCTTCAAATATTAAAGGCATTGATTAACTTTGCCCAGGATTGAAAAAAAAAATCACTGTTCCAGCTAATGCTGTAATCATAATTGCAAACCTTTAGCTCAGACAGGAATCGCCTGAGTTTTATAAGCTGATCGGTTGTTTGTATATCAAGATATTTACCATTGAACATTGATGTCGGGATAGAGTACCACCGAACCCTAAAGAACTCTTACGGTTGGCATACCTCGCTCTATCACGGAATACCGTACGGGCTGGAAACCCGCTCTGAAATCGCCAAGCGCTGGTGCTTGGTTTTTGTGACTGCAGCGCAGCGAAGAAGCCGAGCGACTTGCGCTAGCGATTGATCGCGATTTCTCTTTTTTAGGATAGTAAACGGGTTCCATTTTCTCTCATACTTTCACATATCCTTAATTATATATGTAGTTAGAGGACTGCACACAATTCACTGGCATTTGAGCTGATTTTACAATTTTTCACAAAGTTAATCAATCACTTTAATCATATAAAGAGATATTGCAATTTTGATTCAACTCTCTATAAGTGTAAAAGCGACTTGTGAGTATACTACTCCACGCACCGGTACGCGCTCACCAAAATAAGGGCTCGCGTGGAACCAAATAATAATAAATAATAAACTATTCTTGTATAGCGCATAACACATTACGTAAGAATGTCTCTATGCGCTTGAGGAAAAAAAAAAAGAAAGAAATTACTGAGTTCCTTTACCTGCTTAACAATTGGAATAAGTATGTTTTAAGGGCAGACTTAAACGTATCTATGGTATTAATGTTTCTAAGAGAGTCGGGAAGGCTATTCCATAAAACCGGGGCAGCATGTGCAAATGAACGTTCACCATATGTCTTGGTATGAACAGGAGGAACAATAAATAAATTCTTCTTACGTGATCGGAGATTTCTTGTTGGTGTGTATGTAGTGAGTAAGTCATTTAGATAAGAGGGAGCTAATCCATGAAAACATTCATAAGCTAATAACAGTATCTTGAACTTGGTGCGTGACTGGACTGGTAACCAATGTAAATTGTGTAAGACAGGGGATATTGAATCATGTTTCTTTGTACGCGTGACTAGTCGCGCGGCTGAATTCTGGATAGTTTGTAGTCTTTGAATTTGGCGAAGTGGTAACTGAAAAAGGAGACTATTACAAAAATCAAAATGACACATTACAAAAGCATGAACCAAACTCTGTGTTCGGTCCCGCGCTAGCATTTTGATGTTATCCTTTATTTCCTTGTATATTCGTTAAACTGTTGACCTATAGAATGCCAAATAAACTTCTTTGAGGTTGATTTTATACTTTCTAGCTGTATACAAATTATTTTTTCAGGTGATTGGTATACTTTAAAGTTGAATAAATTTTAGAGTGTAGTTAATAATTTTTCAATGTTTTTTCGCCTCGGGACTATTCCTTTGCAGCCTAACCTGATACTTGAGACCAAGGGAGGTCCAATACAAGCCATGACCATTCACAACATTGCCAATTTTGGCTCTTTGGAGCTGATCACTGCGGACTCTCGAGGGATGATCACCATCTTTAGCAAGCAGCAGATCCTTGATCGGAGGAGCGTATCTGATCATGGTTTGAATAGTCTACAGGTGGACAAGGATGCTGGTAAGTGATGTGAGCTTAAACCAGACCAGTATTTTTGCCTCTCCTTCCTGTATAACTGGGATATGCTGATGTATCATCAATTTTCACTAGTTTTTTCACCTTAATCTTTACTAGTGCAGTGACTTTTTACAAGTACCATTTTACATCTTGGAAAGTTTCAAGCCAAATTGATATACTGTATAAGCCATAAATTTCGCGGCCATAAATTTTCGCGAATAGGACTAACCAGACTATTTCGCGAGTGGTTGAATTCGCGGTCGGAAAATTCTCAAATCTACAAACAGCGGTGATGATGTACTTTTGCAAAGCGAAGTGGTGAATTTCTGACCAGGAGACAACAAATTCATCCGAGTTCTTATGTTGGCAATAATTTGGCGTGTTGTTAAATTTGCGACCCACTCGCGATTCACGAAATTCGCGAAAATGAAACCCCCGCGAAATATATGGCGTATACAGTAATATTAGGTGTCTAAAAAAAAGATTTTCTTACATTTGTGTATGGAATATATCTACTATAGTAGTAGTTTATATGTTTATGTGACGATGTAGTTTTGATTTTTTTCCTTCATTTTACATAATTAGTATTAAGGAAAGGACGTTTCTTAATTTTGTATTCTTCGGATAGCTGGTAATTTAGAAATCGTTGCAGGGGATGTAGAAGGCCAAGTGCATGCAGTTCTTCCCTTTTCAAATCTCTGGAAGCTGAGACTACAGCCTACAAACAGCAGACCTCAAAAAGATACCAAGGTAACACAGTTTATATACTATAATAGAACACATACATACAATTAGCAAGTCATGCCAATAGTCTCCATCAGTTATTTTCATCCTTACTCTTTGTCAACAGGATTATGGAAATTGGGGGAGCATTTCTTCAAGTGTTTTGTCAGTGATTTTTACCGACAATTTTGCTCTCAGCCAATCAGATGCAAGGATTTCAGTAGCTTATAACAGTTGTCGGTAAAAATCACTGACAAAAACACTTGATGAAACACTCCCCTGAGGTGCTAAATGATTGTATAAATATCCAAAGTTCTCACTTTGTTCTGTTTTTCTTTTTCATATTTGAAATGACTTTGGGGAAGAGGTATAATACTGTTAAGGTTACTTTTTATTGCACAACATGCTTTTCGTCTTTCAAATCTAAGAAGACATTTCCAGTGTAAAAGTATAAATTTGATTGTAAAGTATACATGTACATTACAAATCACAAGTGCTTGTGTATGGTTTAAAAAAATCTCCTGGCCAGGTATTTATAGTAAAATTTGTACTCTGTCATTTTCCAGACTCCACCACAATCTTCTGAAGGTGTTAGTCAGCTTCTAGCGGTGAAACTATACAGTAGTACTTCTGGTATTGCTACAAATTACATCCTTGCTTCAGATAGGGCTAAAAACCTTCATTTCATTCAGCAAGGAGCACTTGTCCTTACACTACCAACATCAACATGTATCAAAGCTGTAAGTTTCTTTCTCTTCTTTGAAAAAAAGAAAAAATTCAAAGAATTCTGTCATACTTCCCTTCTTTTCTATTCATACTACTTTTTATATTCTTTTTCTTACTTTCTTCATTGTTCTTTGCAATTTGCCTGTCGTTTGTCCTCCTGTCATTTGACATTAATGGCATGATTAATTTAATGATGCTATTTTTGCTATCTCTCATTATCTTTTAAAGAAAAAATGTTCTTGTGGTATTGTTCACATTATCACCCCCTAATGACTTATTCAATGGTATTTTGTCGGTGAGAGAATTCTATCTCTTCTATCCCTAAACCCATGACTAACTATGCAATGGGTGATTGCAAGTTCGGTGTTGGTGTTGGTGTTGGTGTTGAGAGCGTGAATTGGGCTGCTGATTATAGCCCCAACACTGAATTCGGGTTTATAAAAATAATACCAATCACATTATTGATAGCTCAACACTTAGTAAAGTCAATCCCAGCACCAGCTTCATTTCAGGTTTGGTGTTGTGGCTGGTGCTAGTTTTGCCCCAACACCAACACCAGCTTTCAACACCGAACTTGAATTCACCCATTGTACCGTTATGTATTCTACCTCTCAATTGAAAACATGATTTTTTTTTTATATGTTGTATCAAATCGCTGTAAGAAGACAACATGCTTATAGTCGGTTGATTTCATTTTATTTATAATAGATGTGCAGTGGCTATTTCATGGCCCTCCCAGATGAGACTGACATCCCCGAGCTGAAGAATGGAATAGACCACCAAGTTGCTTTGGGTGGAGAAGATGGCACAATATCCATCATGTCAAATTTTAAGGTACAATATTAAACTGAACAAGCAGTCAAAGAAAAATATTAATATTTTATGCGAGAAACAAAGTTGGATCAAGCAAGAATAAGATTTCATTTTATAATTTTTTCATACAGTTTTTATACTCAATGTTCAGGGGATTATATTTTATGATCGAAATCTAGTTCCCTGAATTTAAAAACATGTTTCATTTAGATATTAAAGACGTGAGTTGTTTTTGATATCTATGAAAGAAAATAACTTGTAATACATTGCTGTGCAATACAATGCAAGAGATATGTACTAATGATATTCTAATACATTTTATTTGACAGTTATCAGAGTTGCAGTATGCCAATGTCCATTTGCCAATCACCCAGATGCTCCGCCTTCCATCAGTACAGAATGATGGCAAGGACTCCCTCTTGTGTTCAGGACACTTCAACTCGGTTTTTCTGTATCATTCAGCTACGGTAAGTATCTTGCTATCATGAAAAACATGTATTTACTATGTCATATTAAAAATTCAACATTATATCCATTTAATCATTAAATTGTCATACTTCTTTTATCCATTGTGAAAATTAATGTTATGGAATAGCAAAAAGTGTGTTTAAATTCTCTTCATGATTGGAGTGTTTACTAATGCTGATTTTCCAAGGTGTTAGAGCATGATATTTCTCCTCTTTTCTGGAGTTAGGAATTACATTGCTCTCCAGTTATGGCAGGGGTGACACAACAACATTGTATGTAGCATTTATCATGAAGTCAAAATTTCTAGGTTTTAGACATAGTCGTTGCATTGAAGTATATGAATAAGGCATTAATCCTCGATAACATAGTCCCTAGTATACAACTTCATGTGATAGGTTACAGTATACTCACCTACATAAAGCATGTCCTATGAAATAGGTTGAATAGGAACAAGATTGGAAAATTGTTTGGACACAATTTTTTAAAATCTCCATTAATAATGCAGACTCTTTTTATTGTTTTATTTATCATGAATAAAGGAAATGAAAAAGGACTGCATCATTTCCAAAGGTAAAGATTATGTCAGAACAATTTTCCAATTTCTGTTCCTATTAACCATGTTCTCAAAAGTACTTGATTTCTTAGCACTCTAATATTAATCATCAATACATTGACCTTGATTTTCCGTCATGACTTGATTCGTATACAGTCATATATTTATTTTTCTGTTTCTTTTCCCCAGTGCCTTGCAAAGTACCAGACCTCAGACTGGGTGATAGCCATGTCTCTCTCAGATGTCGATAAGGAAGGTAAACAAGAGGTGGTGATAGGCTGCAGAGACAAGCAGGTTACAGCTATCAAGGTCACATGATGCAGGAGCAACAGTGTGATTGGCTGGGAATGTTGTAGTCAAGTCTCCAAGTCACCAGATCAATACCAAGAGGAAACTTTTGATTACTTTCCTTCAGCATTAGATCTCAGGGTTGAGAGACTAGGGCATCAAAGAACTGAGACCAAGACTTGTCTTTGCCTGAGTGACAGATAAAGACTTCTAGTCCAGGTGGTCATCTTTACATTACATCGTATTCAGTGGAAATGACAAAGCAATGTCCTTTAGTCAAGATATAAGAGCTGTAAGTCTGGGATCATGACACGAACTTGGATCTACAGTGAGTCAGAATCCCCAGGCTTGAAGACCAAGATGTCAAGCCCAAGCCAAGAACTGGAGACCTGGATTCAGCTGGACAAATAAAGACTCTTGGCCATGTTGTTGATGTTTACATTTCATGTCGTGTATTCATCAGTGGCAGTGAAAACATAACAATCTTCTATCCTATACGTAAGAACTGCAAGTTGGTCTTAATACTAAGACTGACATTTACGACTGAGACCATGGCATGTTGGTGATGTAACATTGAAGTAATATCCCAAGCTTGAAAGATAAAAAGCCAAAACCAAGAATCAGGGTTCCACACTTGGCTGGGGTGAGCAAAATATTGAAGGTCCTTTTGCACCAGGGTTAGAGGAAATTGAATAAAAAAACGAACAAACAAACTACTATTAACAAAATGAGAAAATTAAGTTTTTCTTACTTGAATATTGATATCACGTTTTTCTTACTTGGATATTGAAATCAAGTTTCACTCATACAAATTTCCTGAATTTCCCTAAAATTACCTGAAGATAACCAGAATTTCCTGAATTTCTGGAAAATTTAGTTCAAAATAGAAACACTGCACTTGATTTTACTGAATATAAACAACTTGTGCACTCTGCAGTTTCAAGCTACGTTATTGCTCTGAAACCAATAAAGAAGAGATATATTTCCCTTTATCTGCAGACACTTCAAAGACATGTTATCAAATTCATTGGAAGAATTAACATTGATGTTTCAAATTATGATCTTTTATGCAGTAGTACATAACAATATAATAATGACTATATTTGTAATGTTGGGCTTAAATTTCAATGAAAAAGGGTAGTTCCTTTTAATTAGTGTCCATGGATGTTAAAGGGAGATTGATTTTTTTTAAATGAATGGATGTGATTTATGTTTGGTATGAGAAGTGAGTTGACATTACTGTCACTTTTCTACACTCATACACCTGAACCTGTAGCATCTGTTTCTAAATTAATGCATACAAATATTTTTAATTGATGCATAAAATACGTTTATATATTGTCTTCTGAGGAAATAATAAAAGTTTGTTTTTTTAAGAAAAGAAAATAACTTGTGTGATGATTGGAAAATGTAAGAGAAGGTGAGTTGAAAGGGTGCAAGTAACAAACAAAAATATGAGAAAGGGGAGAGAGAGAAGGAGAGGAAGGAGGAGGAAGAAGTGAAAGAGGGATGGACACTAGAGAAGAAATGTGAGCAGTAAGAATATATTTACACAATCTTTTTTGAAAAATAAATCAAAGATATAATGATAAATATAGACAGAAAATATGAGAGAGAGAGAAAGGATGAAAGGGAGATTGAAGTGTGAGAGAGAATGAAAGAGAGAGAGAGAGAGAGAGAGTGAAAGAGGAAATGAGATTGAGTGGGAGCGTGAGAGGGAATGAAATAGAAATAATGCTTTTCCAGAAAGGTGTGCTGAAGTCCATAAGGCTGTTTAATAATTCGGATCAGTTTACAACCTTCCTACACTCGGTAGACAATATCTGTTGCTCAGTTTTCTTGTGATATGATGCCATAAATGAATAGACCTATACAGATACAGTAAAAAGAAGGAATATGAAGAAGAAAAAATATAGAGCATAAGGGAGGGAAGTAGAGGCTGGCTGAAGAGATATGGAAGCGCAGAGAGGATCGAAGCAGACAATATAAAAAGAGAGAGAGAAAAAAGAAAAAAAAATGTGGGGCGAGAGTGAGAAGGGGTGAGAAGAGGGGGAGAGAGAGAGAGAGAAAAAAAAAAGAGAGATGGGGCCATTTGGGGGAAATTTGAAGACAAAAATTAAATTCTCTCTCTCTCTCTCTCTGTCTGTCTGTCTCTCTCTCTCTCTCTCTCTCTCTCTCTAGGCTATAGTGACGGTGTTACTAGATTGCAGTGGTTTGATGAATCCATTCCAGTTGCACTCGATTCGATTGAACTTCCCTCCATGGACAATACATCCCATAAATGCTCGGGGATTCCCCAAAATGTTTTCATACATTGCGGATCCGGCCAGGCGTCGAAACACATTGTCCTCAGTAAACTCGGCACTAAATCGATTCGAGTTCATTTATTGTTGATAATTTTTATTCTCTATATGCAGCTAGCTGAAGTAGTCGTGCTATTTCTTTAATTCTGAAAGCTGTATTGAATACTAATTTATATTTTCATGTTTGCTGATAAGAATTAATCAGGAACCAATACCGCTTTTTCAGTACGAATTGTTTTCGGAACATTAATATTGCAACGTTAGGTTTGGGGCCGAGTGGAAATTATGCGAATTTTTACTTGTCGAGATTAATTGAACCCGACGGCAACAACCGAATCGGGATTAAAGTAACCTCAACTCGAGATTTTATTGTGTACATTTTAACGTTATTCAAAGAAAGAATGGATAGGAAAAGGAAACAAGATCGGAAGTCAGATGGACCACCTCTTTCGAAGAAACCACATTTCAGTGGTGAGAAATTTTCACCTTTTCTGTATCAAACGATCTCCAGGCCAGTCATGCCAGTGCCAGTGCCAGCCGGCAGTGCACAGTGCCAGTCAGTATCAGTAATTAAGTCTTTAAGACAGTGCTCAGTCCCACTCGTACTCATAATATGAGTCATATTGGCAAATGCCAAAATACTAACTTAGACCCTCTGGGCCTGGGGGTCATTCCATCAAACCGTCATAAAGACAAGATCAGCGACATCTCGACACTGTCGCTCAACTTGTCCGCTAAGTCAGTAAGTCACAGTGTTTCACAAAGCCGTCTTTGCCAAGACCAGCGACAACTGCGCTGACAAGTGTCTTGTCAAATGTCAGTACTCCAAACCTGTCACACTTATGATTTATATACATGTACAAGCTTATCTGAAGATAACCTTGTACTTCAGACTAGCAGTTACGGGTGAATAGGCTTCAATAGCTTTTGTGCATTGTGTGTATCAGCAGGTCAGTTTTTCCAGTCTAGATCATTCACACTAGTTATACATCTACAAGCTTATCTGAAGATAACCTTGTACTCAGACTAGCTCTTTTAAGTTTTATGGGTGAATAGGCTTCAATAGCTATTGTGTGTATCAGCAGGCCCTTTTCCAGGCTAGATCATTCATACATGAGAGAAAAATAATTATTTAAAATTTCACTTTCAATTCTGAATCCTCAAATTTGCGGCACAGTAAGAGTTGAAGAGTCTCTGAATCAGGTAATCTAGCAAATTTAAGAAAATTAAATCTTGCTTAGAGCAATTTTGATGTCTGTTTTTGACTGCTGCAATAGTGAATGTTGGACACAGTCCCACATAGGCAAGGGCCCATGAATGAACCTGTCATATCTTTTTAGAACGCCATCACAAGCCAGATTTTAGTTAGTCTATGGGCTGCGAAAAAATAAATGTAAATTAAGAGAACATTTATTTCCTGATCTCTAAGCACTATCTTTTATCATTCCTTTATCAAATAGTGTTACTAATTTTCGTATTATAATATTGTACAGATGGACAATATGTTCTTATGGCTTCTTGACCCCCCAACAAGTAAATGAGATTAATATTAAAAATACCCACATCCGTCTACCATAGAATCAGCATCGAAAATGGAACAGTCAGTATATACAGACCCATGTGTCATGTGCACAATGACAACTTATCATGTATGTATCTTCCCTATATTTTCCCTTTTCACGCTATGCTTTAATATGAATGATATTATATGTATCATTTAATGAATAAATATAAAAAATTGGGCCATAAAATATCTAAATTTAATCATTTTCTCTACAGTGAACATGATTTGGGTCTTCTCTCCACTCTCCATAAATAGTCAATTACGGTATCCTCTTACCTACAAATCTAGATTCATACATCACAAAAGCCTCCTCGAGTTTTCTCAATTTTATAAATTCTAAGATGCCAGAAGTAACACATCTTTTCATGTAAACGGGATGTTTGTATCACCAGCATTCATCTTCGCTGCCATTTTTGACATTTTGGAATAGTTTGGGAAAAACTGAGCCTCAAAATATGTTTGGGTAATTGACGATAATTCCAATGGACTGTGATGTAGACTATGTTTTTTTGCCGATGAGTATCGATATCATTGAGTTGTCGTTTATCCTGTCTTCATGAAACAGTTTGTCAGGTCCATGACATTTCCGTAGATCGCCGACAACAGTTATGACTGTCATGGAGTTGATTTGATGAAACGACCCCCTAGAGTACAAGGTTATCTTCAGATAGATAAGCTTGTACAAGTGCCCTCTACCATATCTTCAGATAAGCTTGTACATGTATAAGTGACCCTCTACTGCATTTTCTATCGCATGTACTAAACAGAAATATAAGATAAATATTTCAAGTAGACCTAGATTCTACTTCCTTTCAAATTCAGCTTTTAAAAATCTCACTCTTACCTTAAATGGTCGTAAGGAAGAAATTCTGATAATTTGCAGCAAAATCCAAAGTCAAAATCATGTCCAAAACCGAAGAAATCCCCGCCAATTTTTTTTGCCATCGCATGTTGTTTTGTAGACCGAAAATTCTGTGTCTCGTTCGTTAGCTCTTCACTTATTTATATATTTATATTATTTGTAGCACCATATAGGGAAGCACATAGTGATGGACCCCAATGGGAATGGCTGGGGCAGACCAGTCTATGTGGGAGAGGGATTCAACGAAGCCAGATGTAGTCTCAGCAGAGCATATCCCCGAACGAAATAGACTGATTGTTTCAGTCTAGATCTAAAGCAACTATTTTTGGTCGTGGGGAGGGGGGGGGGGCACTCACACAAGTCACAGGAATATGCGGCACTGTGTGAATCTTTGCTTGGGTCTACCTCCATGTTTGAGAGGTAGTTACGCCAGAATAATCAGCAAAAAAAAAAAATTAATTGCCTTTTAAAGACGTTCCTCAGTTATGTTTGTGCGCACCTCAGCAGCGCATCCTGGCTGGTTGTGTAACATCATCATAACACTGGTAGCTTATTGTGGGCAGAACTTTAAGATAATGGATACGCACAATAAACGTATCCTTAAGATAATAGGTATACATTCTCAGCCATTCTTAGTGAGTTTTTGCAAGTTTTTGACCCCTTCTGTTATGTGAGGGTGCTGCTAGCACAAAAATAAAACCCCTTTTAAAACTTTATCCTCCTTCAGTATACCTTTCTCTACAAATCTGGAAAGTCTGATGAAAATGTTGAGTTTATAATAGAGTTATTTTGCACCCATCCCATCTCTAGTGAGTTTTGAGTTTTTTTACCCCTTCTGCCAAGTGAGGGAGCTGCTAGCACAAAAACGAGTCCATGGACCCCCCTTATTAAAACTTTCTCCTCCTTCAGTATACCATTCTCTACAAATCTGGAATGTTTCATGTGAAAATGGCATGGGTTTTGACAGAATAATGGAGATTTAAATTTGCCATTGGGAATTCTGAAGCCTATCTGAGGCCCAAATCCTGTGATGATGTCATTCTACCTGACATCCAATCATGACAAACTTCAGTGTCCCATAGAAAAAAGTAAGCACATGGACCTATAATTTTCTTTGGTTTTTGGGCTTCTCATGGGCCAAAGTTTGGTGAAAATGACATGGACTTTGCTTTAGCTGAGGAATTACATTAAGATAATTCGTTTCTCATCAGGGGTTAGGTGTATATGGGAGACGAAAATATTTGGATCACCCTGTCACTTTCTTTATTACCTTCAGTTTTATATGTATATTTTTTTTGTACTGGCAGCATTATTCTAATCCTTATCAAATCAAAGTAACAATTTCTACAAACCCTGAAGAAAAAGTGAGTGGAACACCAACAGGATTACCTTCACTTCCATATAATGCTGATGCTGATGCTGAAATCAGTTCATCTTTAGTTGACGTGTGGAGAGTAAAAAAAAAAAAAGTTCAGCCAAACGATAAAGAGGTAGATACTTCTTATACTGTACTTTTTTATTAGTGTGATACTTGTAATCAGATGTGCTTGTAATTTCAACCATGACTCATAGCATCACACAATCAATTTCAAATAATGACTATATGCGGTTGTTCTTTTCTCAAATATATGATCAGATGGAGGAGACAGTGGAGGGGCTGTGTCTTACGCACCTCAGCAGATGTTGAAACCCCTCAGTGATGCATCAACAGACTCGGATTCCTCCTCTTCAATGGGTTCTCCACCGGCTCTCTTCACACCAGTGGGTGCATCAATGGGTGCAACGATGGCCCCATCCAAACCATCATCTTCTGGATACAGCTCTACTGTACAGAACATGATGGTAATGTTTTAACACATTGAATACAGTTTGATTTTGGTAAAACATGCTTTTCCCGTACACTTATATCTTGGGCATTATTATCAATGATGATGTTGGCCTGTTGAAGTTTGCCCATGATTTCATTTTTAAAATCATTTTAAGAGCCCATACTTATTGTAACAAATAAGAGGGAAAAACGATGGTACCCACTCAAAAAATTTATCTTATAATTCAATAAACCACATTAAAAAGAAAAATTGTCTTATGCTCTGATTAATTAAAAACATATATTGTATAGATCATAGACTGCATAGATAATCAACCTCATTTCCCCACATTTTCTAATTTCTAGCGGGAAGGGGCAAATAGTGCCATAAGCCTTGGATTATTTAAAATGTAGTCATTCTCACTTGAGGAAAGGCTGTTTCTGAACAAGCATTAAACTCCACAAGGGAGAAAGGAATCTTATTAAAGTAATGCAAGCAGGATCTAAAAATTGTATCTTTAATATGAAAGTGGACCTGTAGCAATTATGTTAGATTAGTTCATTGTACTCATTGTCAATTGATTATTCAGATTCTGTCTGCCTCTATCACACTTTATGTTTATAGTCTTTTAAAATATTCTTCCTCTTTCTTCAAGGCTAAAATGGGCTACAAAGAGGGCAGTGGACTTGGTAAACTGGGTGAGGGTCGTGTGGAAATTGTTGAAGCGTCCAAACAGAGAGGGCGCCGTGGTCTTGGCCTCAAGACGGCTGGATTTGAACCCAGCTCTGAAGTGGTGTGGACTGGAGATGAAAAGGTATGTTCCCTTTAATGCCTAACAACTAATCCTCAACTCTTTTGTGTGCTTCTTATAACCATAATGAGAACTTGTGACATAAAGTTGTATATCTTCTGAGTAGTTGTTTAGTCTTGCCAGTGTGTAATGAGTAATCGCAGCAGCATGTGCAGCAGATATAAAAGATCTTGTAATCATGAATCTGCATTACAATTACAAAAATATACAGTGCATGCTAACCAAAGAACAGTTTCTTGGGGACAAAATGAATTCTTGATTGAGTTATGATGGTAGGGACACTTGTATCACAATTATTCTAAATCCAATAGGCTTACTAAATCGCAGTGGATTTCAAATAAAGGTGAATAAAGGTAAACTCATCTGAACTGAAATATTTGTCATGAATAAAAAAATTCTAACCTGTGTATACTTTGCAGCAACAATACATGCTGTCATTATGTACAAGGTGGTAATTTGTGAATTAGGTATGTGTGCATTCAGAAGTACTATTGATTTCTTTTTCTAGATATCTGCACAAGAGACCATTGAATGGATGGAGCCATCACAAGGTATCATGACAAGCAGTGAGATAGAGGAATGGAGAGTCCTTTGGGATGCTCAAAAGGTATCATTCACCGTTGTGCTCTTCTTCTTTTAAAATGATATTAGATCTAACTTGTAAGTGATATTTGTATGTCTGTACTATACCATATCGCAAGTAATCATGGAGCTTATACATGATCAATTTTATGTGCAGAGAATTGCCTGAGGCCCTTGCAAAGGGAGGAAAATGAAATTTGCACATTTTATGCTTTTTCAAATTTGTAAATGTAAGTTGTACCCTATCATACCTGGAGATGGCTTGAAAATGAAAAATATGCTGATGATATTGTATATTGTCCCATTGTCACAAAAATTTTTTTTTTTTAAGTCACACCCCTGATGAGCTCTGCATGTATTTTCCCCATTTGTTTTGTAATTTTGTTTAGTTTTTCCCTGTCTTCTGTAAAGAAAAGGAATATGTTCAACAAATTATCTTCTTTCCTTCTACAGCAAAAATTGACAATTGATGATGAGACTGAGTTCTGTGATGAAACCCTGCTGAAGATGCTTCTTGATCAAAAGGTAGGAATGTTGAGATGAAGTAAGCCAATACATGATTTGCACAGTATACCTCTTATAATTATAAATTCATTTCCTTTCTATTTTGGGGCTGAAAGTTGTTCTCTAGCCAAAATGATAGGATTGGAAATTTGTCTCTCAGATTTAATGCGGAATAACAAAGCTATGCAGAATGCATTTAAAACATTGTGGAGTGATGAAGAAATGTATTTATTAGACTGAAAACGCTATTCATAACATTATAATTTTGGTAATACATGTAATAGAAGAGAATATTGTACTCAAAGATAGTCAAGTGTGCTTACAAGTGAGTGGGTTTGACTCCAGATGAGAGTAAAAGAATACATTGCTGACATGGCTGTTCACAATAAGATGATCCATTTGCACCAACACTACTTCTTTCTTGACTAGTCAACCTTTGACCTCCTGGACGGAGAGGAGATGAGGCAAGCGAGAACACGTTCCAATCCCCATGAGACGATCAGGGGTGGCATCTTTCTAAACCGTGCAGCCATGAAGATGGCCAATATGGACTACGTCTGTGACTATATGTTCACATCACCAAAGCACCCAGATGGAGTAAGTGATAAAGCTGATTATAAAAATTGCTTGGTAGGTACATTATCTTAAATTGGCCATAAGAGAATTTCGACCTAAAATGTAGGTTTTATAGCCATTCAGTTTAATATCAGGTGTTTCTGGTTCATTGTGAATCCATCTTCATGTATGAAAATATAGCGTATTTATCTGTTAGTTGTGAACATCTTTTTTCCTCTTTCTAGTCTGAATTTCCCCTTCGTATACATATCAGTGTTGCTGTATTCAGAACAATGTCAAATTTGCCTTATATTCCAAACTTCAGTTAAGAATGTTTAATATGACCTTCAAAATGAAAAAAAAAAAATGAAATGCCTGTCTCCATTAATTCCAAATAATGTTGACCTTCCAACCAGTCTGGTAAAAAGTTGTATGGCATTGTTAATTGCTGGTGTAAATCAGGCTTGTTCTGAAGCAATGTTTTCTAAATATATAGAGAGCATAACTGAAAAGATGTTTGGGACTGCAAAATCAGAAAAATGGTGTTGAAATGAGGCATACTAAAGCTTCTCAAGCGTGACATGTATTATGGTCATTCAGAATAGACTTACTCTCTGAATGTGATTTGCATTTTTTTACAAAGTGGAAATACCAAGAGAGTGCAGTGTGCAGTCTTGGTCACCCAGACCAGACCTCATCACACGTCATGATTGCGTGCCAACAAGTTTTCCAGGAGGCACCAAACAACTTCATCTCGTGACAAATGATGCCCTTTCCTGGCTGTCCAAACTTCATTTGTTTCTCCAGCTGCAAAAAGAGGAAAAGACTGAAATCGGTTGACCAGTTGACAACTGAATTATTTAATTCCATTGGCTTAATAAGGGTCCAGCTGTTTCCCTTAGACAATGGGTTGAATATATGTCTTCTCAGCCTTTCCTCTTTAATTTATGTTATTTTGAACAGACACCCATGGTGAAGGACAATGAGCTACTGTATTTTGCTGATGTGTGCGCAGGCCCTGGCGGTTTCTCAGAGTATGCAGTGTGGAGGAGAACACAGTCTCGTCCCAAGAAAGACTTCCGGGTCAAAGGTTTTGGGTTCACTTTGAAAGGGAGCAATGATTTCAAGCTGGAGGACTTCTACTCTGCATCTCCAGAATTCTTTGAACCTCACTATGGTAGGTACCTGTGATCAAATAGACATAAAAATCTCCTTTGACGCCTACAGTGCAATTCAGAGGGAAATGCCTAAATTCTTTGTTTCCATCCAATATCATCAATGATCTATAGTAGTTTTGGTGCTTCACATTTTAGAAAAATATTGCATCTGGGCCCTGTTTCATAAAACTTGCTATCAATAACAAGTTGCAATAACTGTTATAAGCTACTGAAATACTTTCATCTGATTGGCTGAGACTAAATTTGTCATAGAAATGTAGCAGTTGTTACTGATAACATGTTTTATGAAACGGGGCCCAGGGTTGTGAATGGGTTGCAAGAGAAGTGGGATTCAGGGATGTTATTAAAAGATTTATAAAGACTTCTGTTTTCCATCCTTAACTGTTGGTGTGAACAGGGATCATGATGCAAATACCTTGAGGAAACAGAATCAAACTGAGTAGGCAAACCCAGAAGATTTGTGATAACTTACATTGTTTTATTGGTGTTAAGTTGTTGACAGGAATGAAGGTGGTATCAGATTTGACATAACTCAATTTATACCTTATCTCAAGTGTGAACAGCAGAGATGTGAACGGGGATGTCGTGCAGAGTGACAGTAATAAAGTAATAACTTTTATTGTTTCTTATCATCAGGGGAAGAGGGGTAGTGATGGGGGTGCCACAAGGAGTGAGAATCGGATTGAGAGGTTCTGAGTTCAGAAAATTTTAGACAGTCTTTATTGTTTCTTATCATAGGTGTGAAGAGGGGTGATGATGAATGGTGTGCTGTCCTGAGTATGAACCAAATTTTAGTTAAAGAATATTTGTCTTGATTTTATTTCATATCTCAGGTGTGAATGGGTGTGATGGTGATGGGGATGCCACAAGGGGTGACAACCAGACTGAGTTTAGAAGATTTGTAAAGGAGCACACAAATGGAAAAGGAGTTCACTTTGTCATGGCAGATGGGGTGAGAATTTTTGCTTTCTTCATATTTGTGATATTCGTTACATGGATTACTTAAATTTTTCAATAATCAAAGGAAGGGCCCTTTCAAGTATGGCAAATTGAAAATATAGGTTTTCCCGGTCACATTCATCAAAACAGCAGCCAAATTGATGCACAGTCGCTTGATTTCATTTGAATTTGAATGCTCATCAAGATCAACATTCAATTACCTAAAATGAGCATTCACTTTGATTTTTAGGGCAATGATAATGATGAAAAATGATATATACTCTACAAAAATGTAAAATCCTGGAACATAAGACAGTTGATAAACAAATGCCAGTGCACACACGCAAGCACCGTGGAACGATTTCTGGCTAAGAAGTGGGGTTGCTGGAGCCCTGTTAGCACCCCTTCTAATTTGTGGGCCCTGTGATAAACAAAAACAAAAATATCAAAACGAATGGTCAACTGAAAAAAAAAAAAAATAGACAAAATAAAAAAGACAGACAATATGATGTGAAAGGCTACTTTGAATATGCTATACACATTTGAAACGATACAGTATATGAAAAATTAAGGGTAGTGTAGTCCCAATAATTTGTTTTTACACCATATCATTAGATGACTTAATCATTCTGCAACAACAAATTACATTTGAAAACATTAGAATGTTTAAAGGACGAAAAAATGGGAGAAGTTCATTGGAGATTCATGAAAAAAAGGCAAAGCCTGGCTATTTTCTGTACTTCTTTTACCTGTTTGAAAATGAATGAACACTCTGCTAACTTGACTGCCAATTAATGATAAGCAAAGTAAAACTCATGCAAGAATCCGCACCAAGTCATCTTAAATGAATTTGAATGACGCTTTGGCCTCTTTAAATTGAACAACAATAAATCAATTTGGATGAACGAAGCACGTATTTTGACGCTGGAAAATGAATTTGAATGACTAAAAACTAATATGAACCAAAGGAGTACACGGGACGAGGAAATCACTTGAATACGAGTGTTTGAAAATGAATTTGAAAGCTAATTTTGCAAATTTAACCGGGAAAACCTATAGTATAGGTTACAGATGAGCTCATGGGATAAAAATCATCACTTTTTATTCCCTGTTTAAGTTGTAAACAATTGTAAAATTTCACAAAATGTAGTATGTGAGAAGGGCTTTGAAAGAAAAATAATATGATATTACTGAAGACTCCAATGCTTGTTTTGCTAGTAATGCCCAAATGCATTTTTTTACATTCATCAAGACTACAATAGAGGATCTATGATTATGTAGCAAATCCACCTCTCATGTTAGTCAATAATTTACTATTTGATAGACCCTCTGTGTCATCTTCAGTTTGGTCAAGTGAAGAAAAAAAACAGACGAGGGCTGAGGGCAATTTTCCCCTTGGGTTTTAAAAAAGCCACCTAAATTAAAAGAAATGGGTCATCTACATGTATCAATAATAATTTTGCCAATGGGTTTGTAATGCATGCAATTTCCAAACAGAGAAGTTTATCTATCAAATTAACCCTTCAAATGAAATTCTATTATTATCCTGGTTTGTTCTTGTTTCTTTCTCCAGGGTTTCTCAGTGGCAGGTCAGGAGAACATCCAGGAGATTCTCACCAAACAGCTGTTGCTATGTCAGTTTCTTGTTGCCTTGTCGATTCTTAGAGAAGGTATTTTCACTTACAAACTTTTACTTACAAACCATTTGGACCTTTGCCATAAAATTTCACATGAATCAGTTCAAATTTATAAATTTCCCATCATGATCTGTAAATTCTTTATCTTTCCATACGGTTCCATATTTTCTAGGATTGAGTAAATAGGGGTTTCAAAGAAATATATGTTCAACCTTTCCTTGGATAAAAACAAATGGTATACACATGTCAATTTCAATTTTAGATATTTCCATGATCCTATCACCAAATGATACCTAGAGAACTTTCTGAGTTATTATGCGGTTAATAAGTATTCTCTATTATTATTATTATTACCAGTGTAAAGTAATTACTCAAAGTACTAACTTTTTCTACAAGGAGCTGTGCTCTGTCAGATTTGTACAAAGCCCCTGCGCCTTTCAGTACTTTTGTTTAAAATTAAAATTTCAATTTATTCGATTGTTATGCCAGTACTGTTTTTGTGCTTATCTTTTTCCATTTCTCATATCAGGTGGTCACTTTGTATGCAAGACCTTTGATCTGTTCACACCATTCAGCGTTGGTCTGATCTATGTCCTCTACCGGTCATTTGAGCAAGTCTCTATCTTCAAACCTGTCACAAGCAGACCTGCAAATTCAGAGAGGTCAGTGTTTTTTTATTAAAGCTCATATTCAGGGTTGCTGTACCAATGGTGATATTGCACTATCTCAGAAGGAAGCATTTTTTGCACTTCTGTACGATTTTTCTTAGCATTGTCAACAGGGGGCACTACCACATGTTGTGGCAGCAGTAGGAAACATTCTGAGTTTACAAAAACTATGCATGGGCTTTACACTGCTTATTTTATAGGCCATGATAAACTCTTGCCCTTCTTTGATCTCAAGACTGCTATTATATACCTTGTGATTTTGTCTTCGGTAGAAGTATGGTATCAAGATCTTTGTGGGGCAGTGAGAAAACTCTATCAGAGATTAATTTTTGAAATGAGAATGTAAATGTAAATGTTTTCTTATCATGTAGATATGTGGTGTGCAAGGGTCTTAGATCTGGAACTGACCCAACCCATGACTTCCTCTTTGACCTGAATGAGACCTTGAACATGCTGAAACCAAGCAAACAGGATGTCCTGGAGAGTGTTCCTCTCAGTGTGCTAAGAGCAGATGAGGCTTTCATGGACTACATCATTGAACAGAATGAAAGGTACAGGAATGAGTCACTATCACTATCGATATTGTGATTGTCCCCCATTTTCCTGAAGGAGACTTAGAAACGCTGTCCAATCATCTATCCATCCATGTGGCGTACTATCAATAGCTTCTTTCAACTTCAAGTAGGATCACTAAATTCATATCACATGTGCATCTTTAGAAGGCCTAAATCAAGTTCAATAGACTCAAAGGTCAATGAACTTTCCATGAGAAGCACTGTACTGTCCATAACTTTGTACAACCAAGGAGTTATCACAGAACTGGAGTCACAACAGAATTTTTTACGACCGAAAGTGTTACGCAACGCAAGAGATAAGACCCGAAATCAAAGTACCGCTCCGCTCTTATCGCTCGATCTTGCCCCACGGCGACAGCTGCCTCAGTCTTTGAAGACCGGGGTTCGATGCCGACTCTCAACCTCAGTGGGGGAATAATTTTTTCAGTGAATGTGAACTAACAATCGGTTCACCCATGCGCAGTAGAGTTTGTTGTTCTCAATAGCTGCGCAGTAGCTTATGTCTTGAGCTCCGCAAAATTCTAAGTTCACCGAAGCTTATTTCGTCAAAATTGGTCCAGAAATGGATGAGTTATGACGTATTTTCTGTAAATATTAATATTTCAGATATTAATTTCAAATTTATGTAATAATATGTTCCGAAACTCTGCGACGTTCGAAACATATCTCTTCGGAAAGAGCAAGTCTTTTTGATCAAGACCCACCTTGTCATTAGAGTGTCAACGAGTGTCAACATATAGGAAATACACGAATGAAAAGGTCGTTCACACGTAGTCGACTCTCGTCTGCTAATACTTTTGTCGTTTGCTTAGTGGGATTCATTCGGCCCACTTGTGCTTTTCTGTGTATGTTGTCTTTTACGTACTTATTTTTTATGGTTTTGCTAAGAAAATTTTGCTGTTTCCCTGTTGCACCTTACTACTTTTTACCAATTATTGAAATGAATCGTGACAAAGTAGATGTCTCTCACGTCTGACAGTGAGAGTGAGAGTCTGTCTCTGCGACTGTGACTGTGACCGAGTAACGCTGACTGACTCATCAATAATAATGCCAGTGTCATGGATAATGATGCATGGCATGGCACTTTTCTTTAGATCTAGTTGTTTTTAAACTTGGTGGCGTATTCTTTGATGTCAGTTGGAGGTGGATTTGCTAGATTAATATATAGGCGAGTATTAGTAGGTCAACCGAAATGAAATTTATCCCTAGTTTCCTGTCCTCTACCTTTTTTCTCCCCCCCCCCCCCATCTAACATTAGATTCCATATCTGTTTGTAGACCCCTTGATGTTTCAAAATTAAGTTACAGAAGAGTCTGAGAATATGCAGAAAATCATAAATATTGTTATTTTTAGTGTCTGCAGTAGGCCTATATGTCAGCCTAAATGTTATGAAATTAAGACAGAGAAAATATTGTTGAAATTTAGTCTATATAGTCTTGTTTAGGCTATGCCGACTAATTCAGGAAAAATATAAAATTTTAGATAACATGGAACCCCTCCTCTTTATCAAGAAATCTGAATAAGATAAACAAATTCACTTGGCCTCTTGGTTTGTATTCATTGACGTCACTAGTAGAACATTCTGAATGGGGATACCATTATCAAATTCACTGTGACTGAAAATTCCCCAAGAAGCAAAATGAAAAATAAAATAGATCTAAAAACAAGCAAGCAAGCAAGCAACAAAAAAAAAAAAAAAAAAAAAAAAAAGTAATCAAGGGGGGGGTAACACCTAGTGATGCTCCAGCTAGCTAGTATCCCGCCTCCCCCCCCCCCCCTCTCTGAAATCCTCTTAAAAAATTTGTAACTATATACAATTTTTTTTAAAAAGTCATGTTTGTGCAGTTATAAATGATGTCTGTGTATCGTCTTTGTATGTGAATGTGGACGGACTCGAAATTAAAGACAAAAAAAAAATTACCTACAAAATTACTCTTCATAACCATTTTCGTTTACATTTAGAGCAATTTAGTGATAATTTCATTAACAAAAAAATGAATAAAAAAACTCATAAGAATGTACACATCAATTGTGAAAATGTTGAATGTGCAATGTAAAAAGTGAACCCGTGGATTTCCACGGGTCCCGCTAGTATCTATCATAATAGATCTAGTATAAATCATGTACGGTACCGGTAGCTCTACAAAAGTGTGTTATTAACAAGTTTGCTAGATTTGCCCCTACCCCCAGCATGACAAGTTACAGATTCTTTTTTGGGGGAGCCCCATGTATAATTATAGCTCCTTGGTTAAACTACAAAATGTGAATAGAGATCTGAGAACAGAGTAACAAATGGCAGCTGCAGCTTTCACACGGACCTCGCGCCGCGCAGCCACTCCACCGCACCGGCAGGACTGGCGGAGCGGGGCAGCTCCGCTGAAAGAACCATCCAGTCCGGCAGAGCTACATCAAGGAGGAGGTACTGTTGTCTACTCTTCTTTTCGAAGATATCTAGATCTAGAGTTAAGAAATTATCTCCCCACTCTTTTCAATTTCCCGTTCATCTAGTTGTAATCCCAATTCGTCGATTTCGGACGAGAACAGTAATTCCTCGTCTAAAGCGAAATTATCCTCGTATGTAGTACCCTGGGCCTGGGTTTGCGATTTTTATAAAAAGCAAGATGACGTCATCTTACTCGATCGGCCGCCGAAGATGCGCATGCGCAGATCCAGCCTCGGCACGAGACCCAGGTACACAGCTGTCGTAAATCACGGAAGAACACCCACTGAGTTTATTGCCGCGGCATCGAACCCGGTTCAAAGAAGCTCGCTTCTGCTGTAACTCCAGTTCTGTGATAACTCCTTGGTACAACTTTGAGGTAGGATCACCAACTTAAATACACAAATGCATCTCTTGAAGGCCTAAATGTGATGTCCTTGGGACACGGTGCCTTTCAGAAAATATCATGTTTTTCTCATTGTTATGATACTTCTACCATGACATTAAATTTCTGACTTTTATGTAATAGTCATTTGAAGATTATTTATGGACTTGCCATGATTGTATTTGCATTTGTATTCAGAGTGATGTGTTAGGAGTGGATCCTTAGTGGAATGTGAATAGTCTTCACATATTGTATTTATTGTTTATTATTTTAGTATTTATGCAAGATTTAAATTTGGATAAAACTAAAAAATCATCATTGTAATGTGAATTGCCCTCAAATTTTGTATTCACTGGTTTAATTCAATAATTATACAAGTGTTGAATGTGAATAAAACTGCAATAATCCATGTATATATCTGTAGACAAGCTGAAACTCAAACCCAGGCCTTAGCCAAGATCCAGGCCTATGTACAGAACTCAGATCTGATTGAGATGGAACAGAAGAGGATGAGGGATGAATGTCTAGCACTCTGGGGTGTAAGTATAGCCTTTTCTTCTCAAGATCATGACTACCCCCCCCCCCCTCCCCTAACTTACAGCACCCCAAGACAAATTGCCATTTGGACAATGTCTCATTCAGAGATGTCATAGTCGAATGGTTTAAATACTTGATAGGAGATGCAAAAGGGCATGGGTTTGATCCCTGGCATGGCACTCATGTCCCTGAGCAAGACATTTTATCTGCATCATTTCTCTCCATCCAGGTGTAGTATAAGAGGGTACCTGGTACGATTATTCCTTAAAATGCACTGATAACAGTTGCTGGAGCTGAAGCCGGGGTAATTATTTCCAAATTTCTTCACATGGAGACGTTACATCATAATATGATATGCGCTGTACAAAAACAGACTATTGTTAATCATTGTCTCATTAAGTTGAAGTCCTCCACAGCTGCTGTTGCCAAGCAGTTTCACCATATTCCAGGTTGGGGTGGCTAAGGGTTCCTCACACTTGCCATTGATAAACCCTATAGGACTCATGGAGGGTGGTTGCATCCTACTCTTCCCATACAGATCCTTAGCTCTGCCCACTGCCACAAAGGTTTAGGAGTTATCAAAAGAAAATAGTCTTGTCATTGAATGTACTGAAGTATGAGAGATTTTCATTATGACATAGAAATGAACAATAATAATGACCTATCAATCAAAAAGCAATTGTATCTTAGTGTCTAAGCATACATGTAGATACAGGCCACATTGAAGTGACATACTATATTTTGAATGAATTGTTAACACAGTTGCAAAGACTGTCAAGAAATCAACGTGGGGCAATTTTAATACCCAATTGTATTGCCTATTAAATCATGTTCGGATTACATAAATGTCACTGTAATATTCCTGCATTTCAATTGTTGATGCAGTAGTATACTATTGAAAATTCACCTCCGGTTTGATCTTTTGAAAGTCTTTGCAATCATGTTTGTTGCCATCTTGTTAGTTATTTGTTTGGTTGGTATTTTTATTCCCTCAGATCCCAGGAAGGTCAAGAGCAGCTCCTAAAGTACCAGATGCAGCAACCAAGTTAAAAGAGCTTTGCCAGGTATGAAGATATGTCAAATATAAGATTTACATTCTTGAACATGCTTGTATCATCATTGTGCGGATTGGTTGGATATCAGACTGGTCATGGAATTGTGCACAATTTTCTCTCCAGCCATGATAATTTCGTAGAGCCATTCCATTGAGGATCACTATTCCATCTTAAATGGGTGTATCTTGAAGGAGAAGGCCCAAGAAAGGGAGGGATGGAGAAAAAAAACTAACCTGATGACTCTGGTAAATGTACCTGCCCTTGGGAAAAACACCAAAGAAGAAAAAGACTTTAATAGGGTGTTGGCAAAAACCTGTCCACATCCACTCCCCTAACTCCGGAGGCAAGGGTTGTCCCTTTCTATGTCCACACCACACACTGCATGCAGACTGCTGTAGCCCATGTACGTGTAGATGGTCCATATTGATGAGTTGCAGCATCTGTCAAAATTGACACAGAAAGCTTTAACGCTACCATTTTTTATTCATGGATGCAAATGGGAAAAGGGTTTGTTTCTGAAAAAACGAAAGATGTCATAGGTCAGATATTTTGATGTAGAGCATTTAGACTACACAGTCCCTATACAAGTATTATATTTTTGCAATCTACATAATACCTATAAAATATTAAGGGCTATTTCAGTCATGGAATATCTTAGTATTGAAAGCTATTGTTTATTGTAGTGGGAAACCATGGAAAATTTGTCATGAAAATTTTTTTTGTAAGAATGCATATATTTTTCCACGACTCACATAATCACGACAGATGACATTTGGCTAAGGCACTCTTCCATTTCACATTTTTGATCAGATATCTTTACTCATTTTATTGCTTATAGACATGTTCACATGAACTAGCACTTGTATTGTAAATCTTCAACAAAAGGAATAGAAAAGTTGTGTTATATAAATCTGAAGATTTCTGAAGCAATTTGATGGACTGACAAACATGGGGTCCCGTTTTTTAATCTTTTATAGGAGGATCGAGGCGACTGCGGTTACTTCTGTCGGAGAGCCATGCCGTTGGACAAGGAGAACTTTGTTCACAAGGTCAAGAGTGTGTATGACTATCGATGTACTGTTTCTGCAGGAGAACGCTACTTTGTTCTGGGTATCGGGGTACGTCCTAATGGAAATTCTCTCATTTTCCTGAAATCAACGTCAGTTGGACATCCTAGTATTGTACTATACTTCTTTGTGTATGACTTTGATAGATTTTTCTTCTAATGGCAAGAAACTTTAGGAGATATAATTGAATCATACATCATGTTCGTAAGTAGTTGCCTTAATTTAAACTGTTCAGTAATGTTTTGTAGTTAATGCCATTACTGCTCAGGAAGCTCCAGTTTTTACTATGGGATAACATCCTAAAGTAATTATAAGCTCCTGTGGAAAGTGTCTTTTCATTCTTCTGAACTTAAATTTGATGCATATTTTCACATCTTGTTGGGGTGGGGTTAAGCCCTTTTGATAAAAATGTGTGCCATTTTGGTCTTGTTAGTGCAAAGTATATTTTGCTACCAGTATACGCTGAATCCATGGAGTCAAAGACTTTTACATGCCATCTTCCCACTCTTGTAGAGATCTTACATGATATTCTGGGGTGGTAAGAACAAGCCTGTGAGATGAAGGAAAATAGACTGGTGTCAGCTGCGTCAATCCTGCCAAACATTTTGACTTTACCACCCTGTTATGTTTTTGTAGAGATCCTATGTATTCTTCTGGGATGGGAAGAACCAGTCACCTAGGTGGAGGAAGCTAGATCGATGTAAGCTGCAGCTCCCTGGAAACACATTGTTCGAAGCAGAACTCATTGAGGAACTCAAAGGAGAGGTGAGAATAGCACTTGGTTAACAAAAATTCAAGCATTATTAAGCACTTTGCACTTTTCCACAAGCAGTGAAAGTTCTCACAGTTGTAGGTGTCTTTAGTTGCATTGTATGAATTAAAGTTTTATACACACTTTTAAGATGATTTAGTTGCTCTTGACAAGCTCATTTTAACCCTTTCGAGACAATTGACCACATTTCGTGGTTTGGCTCAATAACTTTTGATTCAGAGCTCTAAAAAATATACCAGATACACGAGTAGAAAGAGCAAAAATTTCTGCAAAAACTATGTCCATTTTTGCTGGATGACCATATTCTGTTTGATGCTAAGAATTTTAAAAAAGAGAATAATCTTTGAAATCCTTAAATTGGCAACACAATGAGAGGTTCAAAATCATTGTTTTTATTAAAATTGGATTTTTTTTTTTTAACTCTTTGACAGAGTTTATAACCATGTATATTAATCAAAAAGATTTTACACCTTATTAGCACCTTGTAGCACTAAAAGAAAATATAATTGTTGCCAATTTGAAGAACAAAATGTGATCAATTTAGCCCTTGAATAATTCCTGTCCTGAAAGGGTTAAGGTTGAAGCCAACCTAGCAACAACTGAAACCAAATGGTAGATTAATGCAAGAAAAATTACATTTTTGAATGGCTGAATAGACAGTGATATCACCAAAATTATTGATGAAGCATTACAAACATATTCTGTCAATGTAGATGATAAAAACTCAAAATGTCCAGTGTACTTCAATATGCATAACTGACATATATGTATTCTGTAATTTGTAGGACAAGTGCAGCATACCCATCTCGCACTATTTGCTTTGTAATGGAGTCTAGTTACCACAGATTTGTATGACAATTTCAACATGTATTGAATCTTTCTTGATCAAATTCAAACTCCAAACCCGAGTCAGTTTAAAAGAAGCCTGAAAGGTGGACCAACTCATATTTCCCTAACAAACCTCCTTAAATCCCATCTCTCAGAAATGATTTGGATGTTTCTCATGTTTTAACTGTTTAGGGCCCAGGGCAGAGAAGAATGCTAACAGCTCACATCATAGATGCTATGTGGTTAGCAGGTCAGGATGTACATTCATTACCATACTCAGAGAGGTAAGATACATTGTAGCAGTCATTCAGAGGTCTGGAAAGGGTCTCTAAATGAATCTTGATCTTGATAAGTACGGCTCAACACTCCTAGTGGAGTAAAACGAGTTGGGTGGGTGTGCGCAACAATAATGAAATACTAATTATTGATAATGCTGTTGTAGTTTAACTTTGAACAATTTGGGATTTTGAGTGTTAACTATTGTTTCTGGTAACAAATTCCAATCAGTAAGTGTTCTAGGAAGAAAAGAATATTTAAAAGAATCTTTATTAGTGCTAATTTCGATGTATGATTTATTGTGAGATCTCCTAGTTAATCGAGTGACAGGTTGCAGCAGGTCCCGGACTGGGATTGAGAGATAGCCCTCATGGGCTTTGAAGAAAGTGGTGAGTCTTGCTATCTTTCTTCTTTCTGCGAGTGTACTCCAACCAAGTTCTTTCATCATTGAAGTGACACTACTCTGCCTGCCATAGTCATTTTTCGCAAATCTGGCAGCCCTTCTCTGAACTGCCTCCACTTGTGATATGAGATCGTTGGTGTGGGGATCCCAAACTGGTGAACAATATTCCAATGAAGGTCTAACTAGAGAACAAAATGCCAGAGATTTGATATCCTCTGTACACTTGTTTAGGTTACGTTTAATAAAGCCTAAGGTTCTATTACTTTTAGCAGTTACACGGTCAACATGTTTATTCCATTTTAAGTTTTTACATAGTTCTACTCCTAGGTAAGTGTGTGAGTCAGTTTCAGTAATTTTAGTATTGTTTAGTGTATATGAGTGTGATTTAGGTTTACGTGCATTTGTTACTTTTAAGACAAAACATTTATCCAAGTTGAATTTCATTTGCCATGTTTTTTCCAACAAGCACAGTTGGTTAAGATCATTCTGAAGGATTTCAGCATCCTTATCTGATGTAATTGTTCTATATATTACACAGTCATCTGCAAATAGTCTAACTGTAGACTTTATGTTGTCAGGTAGATCATTGATGTACGTTAAAAAGAGCAACGGACCGAGAACTGTACCTTGCGGCACTCCGGATTTAACTTCAGTCCAGTCCGAGTGCTCACCACCTATGACAACTCTTTGTTTCCTATACATCAGAAAATCCTTAATCCAATTCATTATCAGGCCTCTAATGCCGTAATGATAAGTTTCAACATAAGCCTCTGATGAGGTACTACGTCAAAGGCTTTATGAAAGTCCATTATAATAACATCAGACTGTGAGCGTTTATCCAGTGTTTTAGCAAGATCATAAGTGGTAAGTAGTAACTGGGATTCACACGAGTGATTACGCCGAAATCCATGCTGTTTATCTGATAATATGTCATGGTATTCAAGATGAGACATAATGTTAGTATGGATGACATGTTCCATAACCTTGCAACAAACGGATGTAAGTGAAACTGGTCTATAGTTGCCAGGATTTGTACGTTCACCTTTTTTGAAAATTGGGGAGACGTTTGCACGTTTCCAATCTTCTGGTAAAGTACCCGTTTCCAGTGATTTTCTGAAAATTTTTGTTAAGGCGGGTGCAATTTCAAGTGCACAGGTCTTAAAGGTAACAGATAGTTCTGGTAAGCCCTCAAAAACTTTTCGTGAGATTTCTTTGATTTTACTTAATAAATAGGAGGATACTAACATAACTAAGATGCTGTGAAGTTTTTTCCTCCTTAAGTGAAATGTTTATCGAATGAGAGGTGAAAAGTAATAAAAATCCCTTACCCAAAAAAGAGGGGATGTAAATTCAAACAACGGCCACACACGCTACTCACATGAGGATTGCTGTGTGTATAGAATACGCTGCACATAGTGCGAAGCGCTGAGTTTATTGTGCAGGGAACCTTCGGGTGGATATGGTCTTAGCGTGAGGCAGTGAAAAGCCGTTACCAAGCGTTTCTTACAGATATTTACACTAAAATTTGTTCGAAATCGTGAATGGAATGTTAAATAATCTCGTACATGTGTCTTATGATAAAAGGAGAATAGTATGTGACTATGTTAGATAAGTTTCTTGCCAATATGATTTTTGCTACCGTGACTGTCTATGAGCTTTAAGGATTCGAGCTGGAATGTCATCAGGACCGGTTGCCTTATTTGGGTTAAGACCTGTCAGAAGTTTAACAACACCATTTACAGTAATATCTATGTTAGGTATAGATAGATAGCCTGTGCCTAAATTAGGTAGGATATTTACATCTTCTTCCGTAAATACGGACTTAAATTGGTTGTTTAGCACTTCTGCTTTCTTGGCGTTTTCAGAAACCAAGACACCGTTGTGTCTAAGAGAAGAAATACCAAATGAGTCAGTTTTCAAGCTCTTGATAAAAGACCAGAACTTTTTTCTTGATTCAGCGCAGGTTTCTCTTATATATTTCCTGTAATTACTACGAGTTAGTTTACTAACATTCTTTCGAATTGACCGGAATTTGTCCCAGTCTTCCACTGAGTCGCTCTTTCTTGCTTGATTGAAAGCCTTTTTCTTTTGTCTGAGAGCTTTCCTGACTTTGAAGTCACACCATGGTATTGACTTGCCAGGAGAAACTACACGAGATGGTATGTTTTTTGCTACTGATTTCTTGATGCGTACATACTACAGTCTGCCCACAACTCATCGACAGAGTTGTTGTTCATATTAACAAAGTCATTACTGATTTCTGATAGTTCCTTTTTAATCTGTTCCCAATCAGCTTTACTGTAAAGTAAAACTTTTCTTGGTTTTCCTTTATTCACTTTAGGTTTTGTGTTCATGACAATAACTGGTATACCAGTGTGGTCACTAATACCTGGGATTATCTTGCATTTATCAATGAGGGTACTATTTGTAGTAAAAAATAAATCCAGTAAGTTTGAGTCTCTCGTAGGTTCTGACACCACTTGTTCCAATCCAAAATCATTACAAATATCTAGTAGTTCACGACAAAGTCCAGGTTTTGGACAGTTAGGGATAGTTGTTTGATTTACCCAGTCAATGTGAGATAAATTAAAGTCTCCACCTATCCAGATATTTTGGCCCTTAGCTAGGTCAATTTTGGAAAGAGAATTGCGTAATAAGTCCATGACTTCTCTATCAGAATCAGGTGGCCTATAAAAAGCCCCAACAAGAATCGCTTTGGATCCAGCTAAATCAAACTGTAACCAGAGTATCTCACACTCCTCATCCAAGTCATTGCGATAACTAGCAACGAGATCATTCTTCATGGCTATAAATATGCCACCATAACTTTTACCGTGTTCATTAGCTGGACGATCTTTTCTTATTACACTATAGTCTGAAGGAAATATTTCACTGTTACTTCTACCATCTGACAACCATGATTCAGTACCGATCAAAACATCAGGTTTGTTGGTGTTAAGACATATGGCTAAATCAGCTACCTTATTTCTAATACTCTGGAAATTTATGACCATGATTTTCAGCTGGCCATTTCTTTCAAGTTTGGTTCTGTCGTAGTTAGAGGGTTTTTGTGACCATCTTCTACGCTTACCTTTTAGGGTGTCAGAGTTGGAGTTAGCTGTGTTTAAGTTGAAGTTGATATGTTGCGGAGATGATGTTGCCATCGGTGGAAAATTATCATCTTCGCTACTAACAGAGGACAAAGTGCTAAAGCTGTTAGACAACACATTAACATGTGAGCTAAATAGTGAGCTAGAAAAATTAGGTAAACAACAATCACAACAGATCCATGTCACATTACTATCCTCTAAACTAGCATAGATTACAGAGGACATGTGCATGCAATCAGTATGGTACCATGCATCAAAGGAATCACACTGGACTGCATACCTGCTCTAGTCACACTCTTCATTACATATTTTACACAGAAATTCTGGACCTGGGTTAGATTCTGTATCACCAGCATGCAAGATATACAGCATGCAGATATATATTAGTACTGTCTTTTTAAGTGAGGAAGTGTTTTTGTTTCGTTTACCAAGTAGAGTTTTTAAGTCAGCAGGAAATAAACTAAATGCCAGTGCTACTGGACGAGTAGATATATTCCCAAAACACACAAAACTTGGCTCAAAATGTCCAGTGTGTGGGTGAATTCTTGACCTGTCTACAGAAACATACAACAGCCTATATGTGAAAAAGTGTAGGCCTAGGTCTAAATCTAATTTTAGTATGCTAATGTCACAAGATATTGGTAGACAGTAATACTGAGAATGAGATTGAGTAGCCGGTACTGTTGATTCACTGTCATGATTGTAAATAACCACAGTAGAAATAGAATGCTGTTCAAGATGATCTGAAACACATTGCCACTGAAGTGAAAGAGAAACAATAATAATAATTGTACTCACAAACGCCGTAGACTTCATCATGAGAGAATATGTGGAACCACAAAAGAAATATATAACTCACACACCAGTCGAGACCCTGCTACACCTGTCACATGTGCAACTCGTGTGCACATTAAAAGATACGAGTGGACGCCATCTTGTCTATAGAAAGTGTGTGTCGACTTGGTGAAAATTTTGAGGTTTAAAATTCAGGTTGTTCCAATAAAATATTGTGCAAAAAGCGGATCAAAATACTGAATAACTGATAATCGATAAGTTCAGCAATTTTGGAGTAAAATAAATGAACTGAAATAAGTGAAATTATAAGAGAAAAAGGGAGCGATCTTCTGCTCGACCCGTAACTTAACGCATGCGCACACCCAAAATAAGTTAGAAGTATTTGTATTTGAATTATACAAACAACATAACTGAACAAGAGCTGCAGAATGAAATAGTTTAAACTGTCTTCTCATCTTTATTCCTCAGAAGAAGAAAAAAAAAGAAGCTAGAAAAGTTGTCAAATGAAAATTTTGAAATTACTGTATAAATTAAAGATAGTTCAGTATATCTTTCATAAATTTTCTAATATTCTAAATTTGTAATGTTTTAGTAAGAGTGTAGTTTCTTTGCTCATATACAAAATTAATTTTAAAAATAATACATCAATTTTTGTAAAAATCAGTTTACTATAAACTCACAAATGTAGCTGTAACTTTATTCAATCATCTGTAAAGTGTACTAGTCACCAAAAAACATTTTGCTGTGTAAGTTGGGAGTTCCATGTTGCAATATGATATTCAAAGTATAAACATTACAGTGACTTGTGAATAGACTAGTCAGTGCACCCGTACATACTACCCCATGCTGAACCCAACTCAGAGTTAGGTTTTGCGGGAGGTTTTTTTATGTTTTCCTGTATTTTTTCATAGTCCTTAACCGTTAACCCATAGAAGGCCAGGTAAAGTGTTTTGAGGTTAACTTTATACATTCTAGCTGTGCACAAATTTATTTTTTAGGTGATTGGTACACTTTAAATCTGATGTACCATTTATGATTTCTTGTCTGAATTAATTAAATCATAAGCTAAATTATTGTTCAGTAACATATTTTACCATTGTCAATTCTAGACATGCAGAGTTGCCAAAATTAACACTAAATGTAGTATTGTTTGAACACACAAATTAGTGTTTTTTTAATTGTGGAAAGGTTGGGGGAGGATTCATATGGTGTACTGCCATGGGTGTATCAAACAATCTAAGTAGTGTATTGGATCCTTTTGACCTTTCAACTCATTATTTGGGTTTAAATTTTTTCTTCTTTTTTTTTCTTGCAGAGTCCAGAAGATCAGTTTGTTTGTCAAAGCAGTGAATCGACCTACGAGATCTGACCTGACCCCACTGAGGGTCAAAGAGGTCTTCAGATGTCAGGATGTCTCAGAGATAACTAATAGGTGAGTAGCATGATGGTCGAGCTACATGTAACTCTGTCTGATATTATTTTATCCTTTAAGCAACTGTCCCTCTCTCTTCTGAAACCTTATGTAATGAAGTTTATTTTATTGAGTAGGGAAATAGAAATTTTAAAGAAGTAGGGCATTTATGATATATAATGATATATTGTAACATGACTACCTATTGCCCATTATGTATTAAAAGGATTCATTGAGGCGGAGGAAGAAAACGGAAATTCTTGCTTATTCAATCTTCCTCTGGTTTGAAAATAACTAACAATCAAATGTTTTAAATACTTTGGCATGAAAACCCTTCCACCCTTCCACCCTGACAGCTGCCCGCTCAACAATTTTAGTGCTTCGTTTGGAGACAGCATGTGTTATAGTATACACATAGGTTTTACAAGAGTATATACTTGTTGTAGTACAACTTGCTGTTGTATGAGTTTAGATCCCTATCCTGGTATCTGAATTATTATTCACCTCTCACTTGTTTAATATTTAACTTGAGGAGGATAAAACTTCACCGCAGCTTAGTTATGCTAGTATCTTACTATTTATAATCTAAAATCAAAGAAATATGAAGAAAAGTTTTTGAGTGCTTACCAAAACTGTACATTACCTTTAACTCTGTTAGAATTACATAATGAAAAATAATAAAAGTTAGTCACATGATGATTTGGTGTCCTTGTGATTGTCATTCAGACTAGTGATGCTTGTGGTGAAGGGTGGAGGAAGGCAAAGACGACTATGTTTCAGGACAGACAATGGCAGACATTTCATTCCAACTGGGATCTTCTTTATCAAGACTTGTAATGGTAAGAAAATCGCTTATTCATGTAGGTGCAGCTGTTCTCGCTGGGCAGCAAAGCATGAAAATTACATTTTTGTCGACTGCAGGGTCCAGAGTATCAGGAACAACGCATCAATTTCTCTTTTTTCTTTCCATGAATTTTATCGAGCTTGAAAATCCCAAGTATGCTTTTTTGAAAGGGCGGGGGGGGGGGGGGGGGGGGGGGGGGGGGGGGGGGGGTCATGATCATATTTGTACTCTGTTGATGTTGATTTTCATGGCTGAATAAGGACAATTGCAATATTTGTCATATACAGATCCATGGACAGTGCAATGGAGCAGATCTCAAAGGAGGTTGTATTTCTTCAACATGAGCAACCGAAACTCGGTGTTTGAATGTCCGCCAGAGAGCATTGCCTCTTTCAAGTGAGTTCTCATTGCCATGGCTCTTAACTTATTACTCTGAAAATGGCATCTGTTTTTGCTCTTTCTTCATCATTCTCCAGTTCGCTAAAAAATGTGAATGCGTTCCACTTGTCTAGTCAAGAGGATAAACCCAGCACCAAAATCCTAAGCCTCCACAATTTTTCACAACTTGATATTGGAGTGCATTGCTTGTGAATTTACAGTATATGCCACTCAGCCTAAATAACGTTCACCACAATATACGGTATATGTAGCACTTTTTTGCACATATACAGAACCAATAATGTATACTGAAGAAGAACAAATTTGATCAGGATGTATTTCCTAATCTAGTCTCTCATGATTGATTAGTTTGTCTTGTTTGTTCAAAAATTTAATGTGTACATGTATATGTGCTTGGGTAAGTGATCAAGAAAAATACTTTTATTGCATGTATGTGATGTTCTAGCTTTAATGTTTAAACAGTTGTATTAGAAAGAATTAGTTCATTTTCAGAATTTATCTGCATCTACTTTGAAGCATTTTAAAAGTCTAGAGATTTGTATATCATGTATTGAGTAACCATTATGTCTTGGTAACAAGCATGAAAATGACACGTATCACATTATTATTTTCAGAGCATGTCGAATCAATCGGCTGCTGTGGGCCTGGGAAGGTGTTAAAGTTCATGACCAGCAAGAGATGAGGGAGGATCCCAACAAGCTCTCCAAGCAGACAGTGTTAGATCACATCAAGAAACAGCGAGTCGTGTTATAGAAGAGGAGAGAAAAGAGAGGAATAAGAGAAGGAAATGGGAAGAAAGCAAGTCTATTCATCTTGCAGAGAGATTAGCGAGAGGTGATGCAAGCATCTTCAAGGAAAGTAATAGGAAGTAATTAGTTCTGTTAAAGATTGAATCAAGCCAATGTGAAGATTAAATTGATGGGTAAGAAGAATATGATAAGAATGATGAAAGGAGTCAGGAGAGATGGATTTTAGGTAGGGGGGAGAGAAAAAGATATTGGGAAGAACACTCGAGCCCTACCATGCAAA
>CM046834.1:51155553-51233242 GCA_025618425.1 Heliocidaris tuberculata | reverse complement strand
TAAGATAGAAGGATGTGAAGGAGGTAGGGAAACGCCAAAAAGGCAGCCCCTCAAGATTCCTCCAAGGAATACCCTGATAAAGGCGCCCAGGAAGTGGAAACACTCCTGGAATCGGTGCCACTTGGAGGAATCTTAATCTCAGACAGAAGAGCCTCCGAACCCGCAGCTTAGGATACCTCGGACAATCCAACGGGAGACTATCTCCCGTGATGCTGGGGAATAAGGGTGACGGGAAATGAGAAAGAGCTGATCATCCTTACGAAAGACCTTAGTCCTATCCAAGTACCATTTGAGCGCCCTAACAGGGCACCAAGATTTGTCCTCTTTAACGGAAGAGAATTCCGACAGAGGACTCAAGAACACTTCGATGGAGCCAGAAGCATCAGTCTGATTCTTGGCAATAAACGAAGGTCGAGGGACAAGACGTACACCTTGCCTTTCCCATCTGATATGCCCGGGCGCCGTAGAGAGAGCCTGAATAGTGCTTCTTCTCTGCCCAGAAGCAATAGCGACAAGAAAGGCAGTCTTAATCGAGAGATGGTGCAACGACGCTTTGCACAACGGCTCAAAAGGCGGTTTGGCCAAAGCGTCCAAAACCAAAGGAAGACTCCACGCAGGAGTCAACTGGCGATTCGCTGGTCGTTTTAAGAAAAACGATCTTAGCAAATGGGTCAAGAAGGGAGAGTTCGAAACTCCAGAACCATCAGAAAAACCAAGGTGAACTGCAGCAATAGCTGATCGGTATCCACGAATGGTAGAGAGAGATCTACCCTTATCGAAAAGGGAGATCAGGAAATCTGCAATAGCACCGACTGAGGCAGAACGGGGAGAAACTCCCCCCTCCTCACACCAAGCATGGAAGGCTTCTAACCTCGAGTTGTAAACAGCTCGGGTAGATTCTCTTCTACTCTGGACTATGAACTGGGAGGCGCTCTCTGAGAGTCCTGCAGTCCTCGCATCCTCCCCGACAGAGGCCAGGCGGTCAAATGTAGAGCCGCTGGACGAAGGTGGAGGATCCCCGATAGGGGTTGAGCTATGAGGTCTGCTCTCCGGGGAAGGGAGAGCGGCCGACCTTCCAGCAGAGAGAGAAGAAGAGGAAACCAAGGTCTCCTCGGCCAACAAGGTGCTATGAGCAAAACCCACGCCTGATCCTCCTGAACTTTCCGCAGGTCCCCTGAATTAAGGAGACCGGCGGAAAGGCGTAACCCCGGCAGTTCTCCCACTGAAGGGAGAACGCATCGAGGGCCCAAGCCTCCGGATCCTGCACTCGAGAGCAGTATCGCGGGAGGCGATGGTTGAGAGATGTCGCAAACAGATCTATCTCTAGAGGGACCCAGACTGAACTGAGGTAATCGAAAACCTCTTGGTTCAGTGTCCACTCGGAGGGAAGGCACATGCCCCGGGACAGAAAATCTGCAATCAGATTGTCTTGGCCGGGAACATAGGAGGCTATCGGAATTACTCGGTGAGACCGACACCACCTCCACAGCTTGGCGGTCAGATCGTTCAGAGTAGTGGAACGAGTCCCGCCTTGTCGGTTGATGCAGGCAGCAACAGTGGTGTTGTCCGTCAAAATCAGGACGGAGCGACCTACTATCATGTTCTCGAAATGACGGAGAGACATGAAGACTGCCATCAACTCCAACACATTGATGTGGGGTAAGGTGCACAGGTGTGACCAGTCCCCCGAGACCACCTGGTCCGAACAATGGCCGCCCCACCCCAGAAGAGAGGCATCCGTCGAGATGGAGACTGACGGAAGGGGCGTGCGAAGAGACTTGCCTTGAAGAAGGAACGACTCTTTCGACCAGGGGGTAAGCAGGCGTTTGATTTCTCCGGTGAGAGGAATCCACACCTTGAGAGAGTCTACACTGGGCTTGAAAAACTTCAGAAGATGAAGTTGGAGTGGCCTCATATGAAGCCGACAGTCTTGGAGGACATCCACAAGGCTCGATAAGTGGCCCAAGAATTGGAGCCATCGGCCTGCCCGAACTCAACGTAAGAGGCGAAGAGATCGAGCTAGTAAGACAATCGCTTGAACCCTCTCCCGACTGGGGCGGGCGACTTGGTTCGCGATGTCTATTTCCGCACCCAGGTAAATGGGCTTGCGAGTAGGAGTCAACTCCGACTTGTCCCAGTTGACTATGAACCCTACCCTGTCTGTGTGGTACAGAGGAGTAGGTCCATGTGAGACTGAAGGACGGACACAGAGCTCGCCACCAGGAGCCAGTCGTCCAGGTAAGTGAAAAGTCTCAGACCGCGATACCTGAGGAAAGCGGCTAGGGCAGAGACTACTCGAGTAAAAACTCGAGGTGCCGGTTTCAGGCCGAATGGTAAGGCTTTGAACCGGAAAGTTTCGCCTTGGAAGGTGAAACCTAACAGGTCCCTTGAAGAAGGGTGTATCGGTACGTGAAAGTAGGCATCTTTCAGGTCTACCGAAATGGCCACGTCTGACGGTCTGATAGCCGGAAGAATCGAGGCCAAGGTTTCCATGCGGAAACGCTCTCTTGGTATGAAGGTATTTATGACCTTCATATTCAAGATCATTCTGAGCTTCCCCGAGCGTTTGGGAATTACAAAGATAGGGGAGAGACACAGATGGGGGTGGTCTCGTACCCTTTCTATCGCACCCTTTTCCAGCAGCTCTTGAATCTCTGAGGAGATGTGCTCTTGGAAAAGGGGCGAGAGTGTAGGAGGGTTGCGGCGGATGGCACCGTGCGGGAGGGGCTCTGCGAGCTTTATGCAGAAGCCTCCTCGCACGATGGAGAGCACGAACTTGTCGTCGGTAATTTCTTCCCAGGCGGGAAGAAAGTACTGAAGACGGCCTCCAACCCTCTCCTCCAACGCTCGGGGCGCACCTTCAAACTCGCCGCGAATCGTGGGCCGAACCACGGCCCCGACCGCGACCTCGGGCCTTCTTCCTACCACGAGGAGAAGGCTCCGCCTTGGCTCCAAACGAGTGTGGAGCACTGGGCTGAACTTGCGGTGCACGAGCGGGCTGATAGCCAGAAGAGACACCGCGTCGAGGAGGTGGAATGTTAGCCTGGGCCTGCGACTTCGGAGCCGAGGACTTAAGGCGTTTGGAAAGTTCCGCCGCCTGCTTACGTGATTCAACTTCATGTTGGATCACCTCAGTCACCTTACCTCCAAAGAGGTGTTGACCGGAGTGGGGAACACTGGCCAAAAGGGCAGGTATGTCCACGTCCGCAATGCCCAGAGAGGAAAGAGCCAGCTTCCTCCTAGCATTGGTGGCTAGCGCTGCCGTAACAGACAGCTCCGACCACAACGAGCCCGTCAAAGACAAGAGGGCTTCGTCTAACAACAGAATGTCCGAGTCGGACATCTGGAGTTCCTGGCTCCTAGCCCGAAGGGAAAGGAGCGTACCCAAGTAGGCAGTCAGTCTCAGGCCAGACCTGGAATGGGTTTCCATCAGGTTCGGGAACTTCTCCGCTTTGGTGTAACCTGTACTCTTAAAGTTGACACCAAGCCTTCCACCTACATGAATGAGGTCACTGGAACAAGACTTTCTCGTAAAGAAATCGAGAGTGTCTTGCTGGGAGAAGGTGAAATCCCTGGCCAAGGGACGAGCCTTACCAAGAAGGGAAGGAGGCTGTGAAGAGAAGTCATTGTAGACTCGCTTAAAGTCCTCCGTAAGAGGGATGCCCTTGGAGGGACGCTCACCTTTGAAAAGGAGAGACGGATGTCCCGAATCGACCCGACTCGGTAAATACGTGTCGGGAAGATATTTCTCCAGCAGGGCTTGAGTATCTACCGCCAGGGACCGAAAGGTCTGGGGCGTAACCTCAGCCTGTGAAGAGGCATCATCCTCCGAGAATCCCGACTGCGAAGCCTGATCCCAAGAAGGGCGGTTTAGGCAGTCCCAGGATTCCTCCCCAGGCGGAGCACCAAGTGCCGCTGGTAGGGGAGCAGCCCCGACCGGACGATCAAAAGCTGAACGTGGTCGGGAGACGCCCGAAGAGGGGCGGCAAGACTCATGTCTGTTGGAGCCCAACAGCACTGAGCCGGATACCTGAGCAGAGGAACCGGATCCCAATCCACTGGAAACAGTGGTGGAAACCAAGGGAAAATCAGCGTTCCTAACCGGCGGATAACCGGTAAAACCGGATTCGGGGCCCGGAAAACCGGTATCCGAAACCGGAAACCGAATCGGATCCGGTATCCGAACCGGATCCGAAACCGGACCCGGACCGGGACGGGTACAGGTATCCCCCCCTCCCCTAGGGGGGGAGGGGTTGGAGTCAGGTGTGGTGGGGGGTACGGACATAGAGTCCGACCAACCACTCTTCTCCATAATGATCTTCAGATATTTCAAAAGTTCATGGGAGACGCCCGACTCAGAAGAAGTAGTCGACCTCGGAGGGCTAACCCGCTTCTTCTTGGCCCCCCCTGACACAGTCGGTGAAGACGCGGTTGATGTCAAGGGGAGAGAGTCCGCCCCGCCGGCCGGCTGGGCAGGACTCTGGCGCTTACGTTTCTTGGACAGGCGAGCATGTTTACCGCTCCCTTTATCCTTTGAAACGGGCGCCGCTTCCGTAGTAAGCCCTGCACTGGGTACATTAGGAAGATCACGACTCCTTTTACTCTTACCCGCCTTGCTTGGATTAGAAGCGTGCGGAGAGACAAAGGGAGCCGACCCCTGAGCGAACACATCCGTGGCTAGAGAGCGAGGAGTGTCACTCGAGCGAGACGAACTGCGGGTTGGGGTATTGCCCACAGTTTTATCGGCGAGAGGTATCGGCCTAGTGAGGCACTCACTCTCCCCGTCGCCTTGTATTGCCTGTAAAGGCAATACATTGCTCGTCTCTATCCCGGAGAGAGATATTGGCCTAGTGCGGCACTCACTCTCCCGGTACATCCCGCATGAGTTGGTTGTCAATACAGACGACGAACTCATCACGGGGCGAGCCTCACACGAGGCGGGCCCTAACTTACCTACAGTCGAAGCTCCGGGGAAAATAACATTGGTGCGAGATGAACCTCTCGCAGCCAACCCTCCCAAGGCTAGGCGAGTCCCCACGGAGGGGGAGGAAACACTAGCCGTACGAGACGGAGACTTCGACATGACTGAAAACAAAGACAAGCAAACAAATACAGAACTAATATATAACAACAACCAACTCACAATTCGGAGTGGGAATAAACTCCTAACTACGGAGAAACACAACGTTCTGATAAAACCGCTTGCCAATGCGCGTTGAATTGAACCACCTACAGACAGGGCAACCCGGGGATAACCTACGGGGGAAGAGCCCAACGTGGCGTACTAGACACCGTCTGTGTGTAATGCCCCGAAGGGGAAGAAAAACGGCAAATTAATTTGATTAAAATACCGTGAAGGAGGTGGACTTAGGAAAAGTCCGATACACCAAAATGCTTGTAAAAGATTGGTGAACGGAATTTTAATAGCGAATAGCAACCAAAAATGCTTTTGGAAGTAAAAATCTCGCAATTTAGGCTAAGACTTAGCTCATAGATGTCACTGCTCTGACGGGCGAGAAAGGAAGAGGAAGAGCATGGCGGCTGCGCGATCATGATTGGTGGACGGGGAACACACGCGGGCGGGGCGTGCGCGTTTTGACTTAGCTTTTCTCGAATGACGGCATAGTTTGGGAAACTAGCAAATAGGTAGATACATTGATTTATTGCTGTAAATCTATCCTTTAGATTCCAAAACTTCTTAAAAGATTAATACAAGAGGTGTGAAAAGGAAGAGAAAGAAAGAAAGAGAAAGAAGGAGAATGATACAAAGAAAGAGTGATAGAGAAAAAGAGAGAAATGGAGAGAAAGAAAGCAAGGAAGAGAAGGAAATGGAGAGATAGGAAAGGGAAAAGAATGTAAGCATTGGGAAGATAGAGAGAAAAGAAAAATTGAAGGTACGAGAAGGTGAAAGATACAGGCAGATGAAGAAGAAGGGGGCAGTTGAGAGAACAGACATAAAGAGAAAGAATGAGAATAAATAAAAACTGGGAGAGAAATTACAGACAAGATACAAGTATGCAATGATACAGAAAGATAATGAAAGAGAAGAGGAATGATAGATGGAGAGAGTTAAACAGAGAGATAGAGAGAACTTATCTTAGGAAAATGTGCAAGTTCCCTATCCTATCATGCAATGCAGCATAAGTTTATGAAGCCTCTCTTATGTTCTGTCCATATCTCTGGAAATTATGGGGGAAAAGAGCACACTACATCAGACACTAACTTATTTATGCTTTACTTTAATGGACTCTCTATCTATGAATAAATACCCATTGAATACACCTACATGTGATATAATACTTTCACATCAGATCAAGATATCACAACAACTTCATCCTGTGAACGGCTCCTGTTGCAAAGATAATGTTTCTTATCATTATACAAAAGTTATATATTTTTTTAATTAGATAATTCTGGCTGCCTGTTTGATGTCCTTTTCAACCAGTTTACAGGTTAAAATGTCTTTTTTTCTTTCTTTCATACAAGCCTGCATTTTGCTTGTTGAGATAAATGTTGTATTGAGCTAACTGAGCTATAAATAGCTCAATACAGCATACACACAGCCCATGCCATTTTCGCTTCCTAACTGTATTCTTCTGAACTGGTGTTAATAGCGCTATGATAAATGCAAGCAAGATGCACTGCTGTGGCACATTCACATGAGGAAAATTGTATTGCTTATTGCATGGTTACTGAGTCATCATTCAATCTGTTCTGTTTCCATGTGCGAAAGGGGGCAAGATGCCAGTTGACTTCCTGTCTCTATGCTTCATTAGAATTACAAATCATCTGGCAGGTTTATACTGCCAGTCAATTGAGCTTTTATCTGTGATATATATATATATACATATATATATATATATATATATATATATATAATATATATATATAATTCCTACTTAATGCGATTTTTTTTGGCGAAATATTCGACGGAAGGGGGAAGCCGACGTTAAGTCGAATTTTTCGATTCGCCTTAACGTTTTCGGCACTGTTTTTTCCCATTTCCATAGGGGTAGGAGGCATTCTATCGATATAAATGTAGAGGGCGCCAAATTACTTATATTACTACAAAGTTTTGTTCGGTAGGGAGAACTCATTTTCGTATAATATAACGTGGAAAATCTATATATATGTATAACTCTTGGGGATCTAAAGTCCTGAGGTTGGACTTAGGGCGATGTCTGTTTTTCTTGATTATATCAATAGTTTGGGGATTTACTAAAAATACCTTATCGCACACAAAAGGTAGTTATTATACGATTCTTTTTGCCATAAATGCAAATTGAATCAAATTAATTCTAAACATGTACTAACATTTTGAATCCATTAATTCTCTGTAACGTCATTTCGCGCTGATATATGTATATACAATTAAAAAAAAAAAATTTCGCCTTTTAGTTGAATCTAGGTATATATTTATATATATATATATATATATATATATATATGTATGTACTGTCTATATACATGTACATGTACATAATTCTTCCAATGGTTAATACAATAGAATAATGGCAGAATACAATATAAAATATTCAAATATGGTTAACACAGTAGTGATCAAATGATTACCATACAAAAAAGGCAATGCCATGAAATCACTGCAAAAACAACATACTCAATCAGATTCTATTTGTATGATATCACTGAATCATACCGCAGCTTTGAAAATCATTACTCATATATCACGATATTGCAAGCAATTACAGCTAAATTATAAATGAAAGCAATCTGTTTTAAGGTTGTGGGTTTCAATAATAGATCAATATGAGTTTTGTATCGGCTATATGAGAGTACACTCCATATATACAGATATAGACTTTTTCATGGTATATAAGCCTTGGCACAACAGCATCCCAGAAATAGTAATGATAGAAAAAAGATCATAGTTATAACCTCTGGATCACCAAAGGGATGTATTTGTATCTATCACTGAGGCATGGCTCACAAGAGGCGTCATTTTGATTGCGTCATTACCTTGTGAAGGCAATTAACCCATATGGCAGCTATGAAAAGTATTGTCTGCACCCTTCATTTTGCAATGACTTCTTATAAATGCTATTACCAGTACTCTTCATGAAGTACAAAAGGCCAAACCTGTCCAGTCACTGACACGGTCTTAACATCTTAACCTCAGTAATTGATGCCCTTTGTGAGCCAGGCCTTTGGGAAAGGAACATGACAGCACTGATGATCATAGACATTTCATAAAACTAAGATCAGGCTCCCTCTTGGGGTTACTTACTATTCTTAAAGGACCGGTGTACAGCTGCACGAGAAAAGGCTCAGCCGATAATTGCTCCACGGCTGATATCCTACACTTACCGACTTCCTAATTTCCACCCTGAACCAAACACTATACAAAAGCCAAACCCAAAGCCTAAACCTACCCTTAAACCCATTCACAACCCTAACCTTAACCCTAACACTATACCTGTGACAAAGTAAAGCCTGGAGAAATTGTTACAGGAGAAAATGGGATCACCCAAGTGTACATCTACAGAAAGACATTTATATAGGAACTTTTGGAAGTAAACACTCCCTAAGAGAAAATGCAATCAAAATGCATTAAACTCAGGAGTTGTAAATGATCCAATATCCTTTTTCTTACATTGTAATATATGGGAAGATGTATACAATCAGGTGTTCTTATAATAATCTATTATGTTCACTGGTATCTATGCATATTTGTTTAGACTACCGATATGATGATGGATGAATTCAATTCAAATTAAATCTATGTATTTATTTTTTTTGTTGGTAGAGACAATAATTCAATTAGAATTATGTTTAGGTGTGATGCTGGTAACATCGACCTGCTGAGCTGATAGTGATATCTTTTTCATTGATTTTGCCCTGCCCAGGCCAGGGCCCTGTTTCATAAAATTTGCTATCAATAACAAGTCATAATATATGATATAAGCTACTGAAATAACTGCATTTGATTGGCTGAGAGCAATTTTGTCAGTGACTTTTTGGCACTTGTTATCCATAACGAGTCTTTTGAAATAGGGGTCCATATTGTCGCATCAGTGTAAAAAGGGGATAATACCTTTGTATTGTCAATGAGTGTTATTCCCTTTTTACACTGATGCGCCGGCATGTAACAGTAAATGAGATAGATAGTAATCAGAAATATTCTAAGACACTTTCTAAATGGATCAAAAGAATTCAGAAAGTAAATGTATTCAAATACTGATATTTCCATAATTACTGGGCTTAAGATGACATCAAATACATTTCCGCATGAATAAGAACATTATATGCTAGCCCCCCCCCCCCATTTTCTTGATTTCTCTTTCACCAGGGAAATCTTATAAAATTATCAAATTAGGGCAAGACATTTTTTTCCCAGTCCCAAAATGGCACCGACATGACTTTTATGATGGGACAAAATAGTCCATTTAAAAGGTTAAAACACAGATGAACTTAGAGAATTGAAGCAAAAACTTCGTGCTCTCGAACGGAAAGCTTTCTCTCGGTGTGGTCTTGAAATTGATCGGCAAATTTATGTGAAAGCGTCTCATCACTATAATAATCAACTCACTTCAGCCAAACGAGTTTATCATCGTAATCAACTGAAAAATTGTTCTCCTCGAGATCTCTTCAGGAAGGTTGATCACCTGTTACGACCCCAGTTAAAAACCTTACCAAACAATATCAGTTTTGATATATCTCTACCACAGCGTTTCTTGAGATATTTTGCAGAGAAAGTTCGGTCAATCACTGATGAATTACAGTTATCAGCGGCTGATAATAGTAGGAAATTTCCTGAGAAACTTGCAACCTCATCATTCAGCAAATTCAAATCAGTGTCTGAAGATGAGGTTGCCAAGTTCATTACTACCTCTTCTTCCACAACATGTGAACTTGACCCTGTCCCAACTTCATTTCTGAAAAAATTTCGTGAAGAATTATTATCATTTATGACACAGGTCATTAATGATTCTTTCATGACTGGTTCTTTCCCAGAAGGTTTCAAGCATGCAAATGTTATTCCTAGACTGAAGGGTTCGGCTACTGATGTTGAAGATCTGAAAGGTTATCGTCCGATTGCAAACTTGAGGTATTTTGGCAAACTCTTAGAAAGAATAGCTTCATTCCAACTTCAACAGTACCTGAACACATTCAGTTTATACGCAAAGTCACAATCTGGTTACCGCTCGTTTCATAGCGTCGAAACAGCTCTTCTGCGAGTAACGGATGACATTCTTTTATCCCTAGACAAAGGAGAAGAAGTCATCCTTGTGCTGCTAGATTTTTCTTGCGCGTTTGATACTATTAAGCATGACATCTTGTTGAAACGTCTGAGACTTCGTTTTGGTATAAGTGGTCAAGCACTCGCTTGGATAGAGTCGTATCTGTTTCGGCGCACTCACACTGTTATTATTGGAAATGAGCGGTCATCCACAGAAATCATCCCTCAAGGGGTTCCTCAAGGGTCCGTATTGGGCCCAATCCTATTTACCCTCTATACCTCTCCCTTAGAAGATATTATTGATACTCACAAAATTCATAAGATGTTCTATGCAGATGACACACAACTGTACATTTCATTTAAGAGAACTGATAATGTTAATGTCACTTCACAGATATCAGAGTGTGTGCAATCAATCAAAGAGTGGTCTCAGGTAAATGGTTTAAAGCTCAATGATACAAAGACTGAGTTTCTTCATCTTTCTTCACGCCATAGGTCAAGCAACCTCATATCAACATTGAACATAAATGGTACAATTGTTCATGCAACCAGAACTTGCAGAAATTTAGGTGCTACTTTTGATGATAAGTTCACATTTGAAAATTTTGTCTCACAAAAGTGTCGCTCAGCTTCATTTGGATTATACAAAATAGGTAAAATTCGCAATTTTTTAGACAAACCAACCACTGAACGATTAATTCATGCTTTTGTTATGTGCCATTTTGATTTCTGTAATAGTTTACTTTCTGGTCTCCCTTCTTCTCAAATTCAAAGACTACAACTCCTTCAAAATTCTGCAGCCCGACTTGTTACACGCACGAAGAAACATGAATCAATAACTCCAGTCTTAAGAGATCTACACTGGTTGCCCATCAAGTCCCGTATCCAATTTAAAATACTTATGTTAACCTACCAATGTTTACATCAGCTGGCTCCTACTTATCTCTCTGAAGTACTAACTCCATATAAACCCGATAGAATGTTACGTTCCAGTTCCAAGTCCCTGCTCTGCGTTCCACAAATAATGACAAAATCATACGGGGAAAGGTCTTTTACATATTCTGCCGCTCTTTTGTGGAACAAGTTGCCTGAATATCTGAAAAGTATAAATTCCTATGAAAACTTCATTAATTCTCTAAAGACATACCTTTTCACCACTTTATAGTTAATCAGAATCATGAACCCAGTGCATCTTTCCTTTCTTTCCTCTCCTAAAGTGCATAGAGACATGCAATTTTGCTTATGTGTAATGCGCTATATAAGAATGTTTGATTATTATTATTATTAACTCATTTTGACCTGTTGAGAAAGCAAATGAATTGTGTGTTAAAAAAAAAAAAAAGTTGAAAAGATCAAGTTGAACTGATCAAGCACAGAAAAAAAAATCTTTTAGAAGATTATCGCCATGTATTACTTAATAATGGTACTAGAGAAAATAAATTGGATGCCTATATCAGTTTTTTTTAGAGAAAAGTAAAAAAGAAGAATGTGTAAGTGAAAATTAAATAAGTCTTGTTAACACACAATCATCTTTAATGTATCCACTTTTAAACTACCTGAAAAATATTCTATTTGCCCTTACAGTGTTAATGTCTGTAAGAATTTAAAATTTTAAAATTTAAAATTTTACAAGAGCAGCCAAGATGAGTATAATTAACCAACAGCACCACTAAGTTAATGAACATTTCCTATTTACTTTCAAGAGTTCAATGTTTAAGTGTGATTCATTTTTAAAAAGTAAAATTATGCTTAAATATCTTTCACAGAAACATTTTTGTCCATTAAACATGTTTATGTTTTAGGTTATAAAATCTAATTTTCTTTATTATGTGGGCACACTACATGTGGCATATAGGTGAAGGTTTTTGACTCTCATAAGAAAGATATTAGGTTTGATCCTTGCTTGGTGCCTTACATCCTTGGACAATGTCGCTCTTTGCGTCTTTCCTGCGTCTTTACACGCCACTGCGTTTCTCTAAGCTACCTTATAAGACTCACAATGTGATGTTAGGTAATTGTTATACATGTATGAACTAATTACTCAGACATCTTTTATTAAGATTAAACACCCTTGAACTTGAAAGTGCCACCTCACAGAAGGCATGCACAAGTTGTCTTCTCAAAGAGCGCGTCCATGCAATATTTTTGTGGTAGTCCTGATTCAACTACGAAAGCTTGTATTTCTTGAGAATACAGAAAAGAGAAAATTGGTAAAAAAGCGAGGTGTCCCCCAACCAAGCCTGAGTCAGTAAGGCAGAGATTTTTCTTCCACCTAATGAGAAATTCCTTACATAATCACCAAACATGCAAAACATGTTAAAATGTCAGGGGTGAGAACATGGGAAAGATGCATATGACAATATTATTTAAAATCATATTTCTATTCTATAGAGGCAGAACCAAAATATTAGGATGTAGATATAGTATTTAACTCTATGAACATTTTTAAGCAAAATAATACAATTTTTTTTATTCAGCTAAGTCTAAGTGTGATTTCAGATGCACAGACAAAACTAGCAATTTTGCTCTTTGCGTCTTTCCAGCGTCTTTACACGCCACTGCGTTTCACTAAGGTACTTTATAAACCTTATAAGTCTCACAATGTGATGTTTGGTAAATGTCATACATGTATGAAATAATTACTCAGACATCTTTTATTAAGATTAAACACCATTGAACTTGAAAGTGCAACCTCAAAGAAGGCATGCACAAGTTGTCTTCTCAAGAGCACATCCATGCAATATTTTTGTTGTTGTCCTGATTCAACTAGGAAAGCTTGTGTTTCTTAAGAAAACAGAAAAGAGGAATTGGTAAAAAAGCAAGGTCCCCCAACCAAGCCTGAGCCAGAAAGTTTACATTATCATTTTCCTCCACCTAATGAGAAATTCCTTACATAATCACTAAACATGCAAAACATTCTGTTAAAATGTCAGAAGTAAAAATGTCAGGGGTGAGAATGTCAGAGGTCAAAATGTCAGTGGTCAAAATGTCAGAGGTCATAAGTCAGGTTCACACACAGGGAGCTAAACTTTAAGTTTTGCTTGTAGTTTCAAAAATTTAAATCATCTTGTAGTGATCTTGTAGTTTCAGAGCGTATGAACGAAACTTTAAGTTCAATTGTAGTTTCAGAACCACGAGCTTGCTTGTTGTAGTTACGGACCATGTGGACAGAATAAACTTTAAGTTTAGAAATCTTGTTATTAATGATGCTCTCTCTGCTCATGTTTAACAACAATCGCTCGACTCGTAGTCTCAGAACAACGAGCGTCGTTGTTTCGGGCCTGTGTGAACCCTCATCGTTGTTAGTGAGCCATTGTTTCGGGCCTGTGTGAATCCTCATCATTGTTAGTGAGCCGTTGTTTCGTAAACTTTGTTTTGAAAATACAAGTCCCGTATGAACGTAGCCAAAATGTCAGAGGTTAAAATGTCAGAGGTAAAATTATAAAAGTTAAAAATTTCAGAGGTAAAAATATCAGATGTAAAAATCAGAGGTGTAAGAGGTAGAGGTATAAACATTTCAGAAGTACTTTGACATTTCACTCCAGACATTTTTACCCCTGACATTTTCACCCCTGACATTTGTACCTAGCTGACATTTTTACCACTGATATTTAAACACCGAACCTAATCTTACACATCAAGTTTACCTGTGACATTTTTTACCTGTGATATTTTTACTTGTGACATTTTTACCTCTTGCCTTTTTCACCTCTGACATTTCCACCACTGACATTTTTACCTCTGACATTTTCACTTCTGACATTTTTACATCTGATATTTAAACACCGAACCTAATCTTACACATCAAGTAAGGCCAATCACATAAGGAATAAAAAATATGGAATGGATGGACCCTAAGCCTCTCACACCCTTGAGCTAACAAGGATTAATGGATGATAAACAAACACTTATTTAAGCAGGCTCATTACCTCCTGATGGGGTTCACTCTGTATATTTCACAGCCCATTAACCACTTTAAGTACCAAACTTTTAAGTCTCAGGTACAAATTCATGGAAATGCATACCAAGTGAATATCAAACTCTATAAAGGAGTTGAGGGAATAACCTAAAGAGGCATAAATTGCAGGAAAAATAATAAATCATAATAAATGTCTCTCAAATCATCTACTACGAAAAAATTTAGGCTGAAAATGATGTCCATAATGAGTACGAAAGGGGTATAAGAGGTACATTACCTTCTTTTAAGCACAGGTATTGATATGTATTGATATTTCAAGGAGGAACCAATGGCAGAAGAAAAAGAGGCAGACTGACTTTTATGTCACGATCTATGTCAGGATTCATGATATAAATCCCCAAATCACAACATAAACATAGATGTCAATGACATAGCTTATGCAGAGATTTATGTCACGACTCACTAAAATTTTTATGCAGCAGGGTCCTGGATTGATAACATAGAGCAGTGGACAGGAACATCTTTTGAGCAGCTAACTAGTGCAGCTGAAGACTGAAAGTTTTGGAGAACCTGTGTCTCAAGATCCATCACATTGTCCACCCAACGGCCTCCAAGCTTTGGTGACATAGATAGATAGACAGATATGTGCAGGTAAAGCACAGTCAATAATACAATGAAATTTCACAAAATCAATCATTTTAATGGAGAATTATTTTTTTCTGGAATAAGAAGGTAAAAGGAATGGAGTACACGAGGAAAAACATAATTCTATGACCACTCCCTCTGTAAGATATACATTCCCGTTTCAATAAACCTCTCTCCATTGAAGAACACACATCATCTGCAGAAGAGGAGCACAGGAAAGGGGGAAAGGGTGACAAATGGCAGTTCAATGGCCATCCCGTCTGTAAGATATTCAATCCTGATTCAACACATCCTTCCCCATTAAAGAGCACACATCGCTGGAACAAGGGGAGGCATGAGGACTGGGCGGGCCATGATACGAAGACCTCAAATGGCTTCCGAGTGGAAGGCAGGTGAAGAATGTGAAAATGTGTCCGGACGGCTATCTCATTTCACATTCTCTCATGGATCATAGACTCGGATCAATGCTCGGCTCAATAAACCCCACATTGGGGAGAACGACAGCTTCAGACAGGAGATGGGGGGGGGGGGGGGGGAGGGGGAGGGTAGACAGCATAAGAGGACAAGGGTTGGAAACATGTAGGGTATGGAGATGCATACAAACTAGATGGATATAAAGGGCAAGATCGAGGCAGCCTTTTTTTTCTTTACAAAAAAGTTGCTCTATATTAAAAAATTTACAAAGGGGAATCTAAATCAGCACCAACTAATGCATATAACAGTTACTCTGAATAAAATGAACAATTCATGTTCTGTGAATTGAAAGCAGTTCAAATTTCCAATTCAAAATGCCCTTGTATATACGGTCTTGCACTATTCACAACAAACTTCACAACAATAACATTTTTTTCCTTCTTTTTGCCTGTTGAAAAAATGTTTGAAACATCTTTCTGCTGATTCGAAAAATCCAAGAAGCACCTTTCTTTAACCTTCTTGGTAAATTTAAAAAATATGAAGATTTTTTTTTTCTCTATATTGCAGGAAAATCTGCAGCACACATGTCAGTAAAATTTGGCCGAATCCAATGAATGCCCCAAATTAAAAAAACAGTCTAGCAACATCCCTGCATGCGAGGGGCTCAAAAAGTCCTTTCGCAATGTGCTACCCACCTGTCTAGTGTGCACATGATGTCACATGACAGCTCACATAGATCACATATCTTGCCTCCAAAGAGCAACAGTAACGCTACACAACCAGACTTTATGCTCCAATAGCAAGGGGAGCGACAGGTACTATATGTCCTCTTTTAAGAGCGAGAAGGACGTTAACTCTGTGGGAAATGATACGAATTGATACCCTTCTGGCTCTCAGCTCAGCATTTTTATTCATTCTAGCATCTTTACAGACCTACTCTCAATTACCACCAATAAATCTTTAATCATATTCCTTTTTAATGCATTAGTTTGAACATCCACAATAACCATAGTAGGCTACTAGTGTATATATAAATATTAAATGCATGCAAGTAGTTGTAAATCAAACATATTAGCTGTATCTTCTCCAATTTTTAACTCTATACTATTTTACTGCCAACAGACTCAATCACAAATCCTTACAACTCAATCCTCATCTCATGAGCAGAAGAAAAATGTTAGATAGCTATACTACAACAGATTAGATTTTAATTAAAATTAAAAAGGTTAAAGATTTAAGTGGGAAAAGGGAGAAAAAAATCATCACCATGCTGGATCAAATAATGGCAACAGGTTTAATCCTAAATCTCAACAGCATGTATTTTGCCTTGAGGTAGAACATAAGAGAGCCCACAAAATGAGTGTCCACGTGTACTAGGTCAGTGGTGTCTCAATATCATATTCACATTGGCAAAATTCTTTTGATCTGCAGACCAACTACCATGTGGAAATGGGAAACGTGTTGAATGAGTAGCCTGGATGTATGGCAATGGTGCATACCCAAGGGGCAAGGAGGGGGGTATGTTCCTATCCCCCTTCCCCTAGCTGCAGCAATAGCCTCTTTATTAGCTGGGAGGCTTTCATTTCATTTCATTTATTCAGTTCTGAATAGAAATACAAGTACATATATACAGTTTCCATGTATGATCACAGAAACTGATTTCCAACAGAACTTAGAACTCCAAGATAAGCAGAAGCTTAATGCCTTGAGAGCCCTTATAATTTAAATACAATCTAACTAAGGGGGAGTAGGGGGAGTAGAGGGGGTCCTGGTGATGCAGACCAGCAAGAAGATTATGGGAATGATATCATAGTATTATCGTCCTGTGGATGCAGCAAAATAAGGCAACGAAAAAGTGTAGGATGAGGGAAAAATGATTGCATATCACCACAAGGCTAAGAGGGCTCTTACACCCACGGAGCGTGACTGTATTGGCACAAACTCTGAAGGTTGAGAGCATTCAAGTATCGAAGCGATTGTTTGCTATATGTAGTAACACTGATTAAAATCCTCTGGCAGTACTCCACCTACTCATGGCCTGAGGAGCTTACTTTATGAAAAATATTGACCAGAGGCATTCATTCCATGTGTTCAGCAGAAGGGTGCAAATGCATATTTTAGTCAAATTTCTAAAACTCTCAATTTTGATTGCTGAAGGAATAAGCTGTCGCTATCAATGACTGGATGATGCACTGACTAACTGAGATGTGTTGCATGGATGTAATCAAAGAATGAGCAGGACTTTGGAATGCATCTATCTCGAAAAGTACATTAGTTGTCTGTGCATCATTTGAAGTCTCCTGCTAGGCACATGACAAAAATTGCTCAGAAAACTAATCATTTGGGCCAAGATTTCAAAATAAGGTGCCAAACGACCTAGTAATTATGTTAACAACATACAAGGGTTCGTTTTAGTGCATCAGGGAGAAAACTCAACTGAGGATCTTCAGTTGATGTGTAACATGTTAACTCTTGGACAAAAAATTGCAAGCCTTTCTTTCTCAGACTCAGAGTATGTCCACGATATTTGATATTTGTTTCCACAGAATTTCAGAAAATATTTTGTATGTGATAATTATGACAACTGACCTTCAAAAAATAAATCCAAAAATTGTATTTTAATCAAAGGATACTTTATAACAATGGATTTTATGCCTATAAACCAATTCTGAAAGATATCAGATCAAAACTAAGTCCTATCTTCTGGAAGGTGATGTTAAAGGTTAGTCCACAGATGTAAATAATCACATCCGAATCCTGATTGATGCACCTCTGTATTAACTATAGACACAGACACAGACAAACAAAAAGAGGTGGACTCTTGTAACTCTCTGTTTGCCACATAAATACTCTTCTATGGGATTTGTGTGTAGAGTCTGTGCCAAACAGCACAGTAAGTGTTAATGTAGTAGATATATTCAGGTTATGTATCAAATGACTGAGAGCAGTGTATTAATCTGTCTAAACAATCCACCACAGGAATACCAATAAGTTTGTAAATCTATCCTAAAGAAAATTTATTTTCCATCTAACAATCAGCATGCAGTGGTTAGTTTGACAATTCATGTCTCTCACAAGAATAATCACTGCCTAAAGTAATTTCTCAAAAACGGTTACTTATCCCGGCTTCCCCACGACCCAATTTCTGCATGGAGCCTCAAGATTTTTCAAGTTTACCGTTGGCTTCTACGACGATGTCGATGTCGATGCGTGCCATTCAGACACTCGCCGTTTCAATCTAGTTCACAATGATTGATAGTCGTATCGGGTTACCAGATGTAACACAGCGGACTAGAAGCTTGATTAAGTAGCATCAAATAAGCCTTGCCGCCGCTAGCTGGCCAACATGTGACTATGTTTGCACAGATTGTAATTTCAGCAAAGAACATGAAATTGTCTACAACCTACTTTGATCAAGAAAATAATAAGGAACATTCATGCTTGAGCTACATCACTGTATTAACCCCTTGGAGATGACTACACTTTACTTGAAAGTGCTTTTCCTATGGCTTTAATTGCAAGTTAACTCAGGCTTAGCATTCAACAGGTTAAGAACAAGAGGAATACCAACAATAATGAATTCACATGTTTTGATCACACAAAAACTTTAACATTTAATTTGCAACCAGGGCCGAGAGGCACAGTCGCTTGTTTGCCCTACATGCTGATCGGCACAAAACAACAGGCACCAATTAAATCACAATTGAAAAATCACCCATTTCCGATTTTACTTATATGGGAACCTTTTTAACACCTGTACAGATTAGTGTAACACTGAAAACATTTTAAAAATGAGAAATCCAAGAATCTCCTGAGAAATGCATTTGCATGGCACATAACAAGTTGATTAATCCCAGACAGGTATAATAAAATAAAAGTAAAGAAAAAATAAAAATAAAATGGCGTGATATCAGATTTGACGTAATTTTCTAGAAAAAAATTCCAGACTAGATCTGCCAGTACCGTAAAACCAGAAATTTTTGCATGCATGAAACTTTCGCAAATTTCCTGAGTGTTTGAGATTCGCGAAAGTTTCATGCTGAGAAATAATCGATAAAAATTGAATTAACATATAAAATCATTGCTTGCTGCAAAATTGGCTGTCATTAGCAATAAGCAAAAGTATCTAGTTTACTGTAGTGTGTTACCATATTACCTAAAATACTTAGAAATTTAAATATACTTTCTTCTGCTCCTCCTAGAATTTTCCATGTCTTTTAAGGGTATGCAATCGACACTAATTATCCATCCTCCTCCTGACATTTAAAAGGAGTGTGATGTACCTGAATCAAGGATGTTTTCAGCTCCTAATGTCACCTTTCTTTTCAAGTTTAGAAATTATATTTCATCTATGGTAATTATAAACCTTCTCAAAATTTTTATTTGAAAGGGGAGGAGAATATCATACTTGTAATGTAACATGAGTGAGAATGCTTTACAAGTGATCAACTGTACGACAAATGCAAAAAATGCAAACTCTAACAAAATTCTTAACCACAACCCTGGATGAAACACAATACCTAAGTGTAACCCTATCGGTTACCCTAAAGCTAACCTAAATCGCAATCCCAACCTTAGCCTTCACACTACATTTAGACAAAATAAAGCCCTGAGCAAGTGTCATCACACCAAAAGTCAGATCACAGTGTTGATACATGCTAAGTAAGAATGATGTTATCTATCATTATTAAGTTTACTCTGATGGGCCATGTAATTTCTGTATTTTTGCTTTCATCTAGTGAATAGGATTTTCAGCTAGATTTTGAAATTTTGTTACATTTTTTTGCCCTTACCTAATAACTTTTGATCTAAATATTCAGGACAATTTCTACAAATAGTCTCTCAAAATGCAATGTGACTGCCTTATCCTATCATAAACTACAACCTAATTATATTCGCCAAACTAATTCATTTTACTGATAAGTCTGGCCTTAATCTGAATAAACACTGCAGCAAAATAAAATGAGAGAAGAATATTAAACTTGACAATAATTCTGTATAGAGTGGTCTTTGTCATGTGAAACTACTTCACCACTACTTGCCATTTGTTTAAAAGAAAAATGGTTTCAATTTTTCTGCAGCATTATTTTTAAGCAGGTTACAGTATCATGTATGAAAGAGGCTGTATTATTGCAGAATGTGAGCAAAACAAATTTCCAATATTGGACAGGAAATTGAAATTGAAATTGAAATTGAATTTGAAATTTCCAGCATATAAAAATCTCAACTTTAACAAGACATCCCTGTCCAAAATGACCTCAATTATGTCTCGACATGAGGATCTCTTTCCTACCTGCAAATTTACATGTTGGGGCTCGTGTGGCACCGTTTTATTTCTTTGAGGTCAAAGATAATATGCTGTAATGGTCAAGGCCATGGATTTGGTGAAAACATAATCTTTGTGGAGTATCTAGTTGAATGAAGATCAAATTCATGAAGTTTAGATTTGAAAGAGGACAGCATAGGCCAGACTTATCTGACGGGCAGACAAAATCTGCTTTCTCCTTTAAATACACTGCTTTTTTTTCTTTCTCTTTTTTTTTTTTGAAAAAAATTCTCAAGTCTTTATTATTCAGAGATTTATCAACACTCATAGAACCTTTTCTGTGAATAAAAGCCTGGAAACAATTTCATCCTGACCAGCCATAACAAAGGGATCTTATGGATGATGGTTGTCTTCAAAAACAGAGAACATTCATTTTTATATATTTTTTCAAATACAGGCAGTCAAGAGCAAACAGTCAAGACTTTGTATTCTACCCTTATTCTATCTTGAAAAATAATCAGACTTAAGGAAAAAACAAGTCACTTAAAATTCTGTAAACAATAATTGAATTGCATACTCTGTTGGTATGCAAAACCTTCAATGTTTCATATGATTGTTGATGCTACTTTTGCTCTGACCAATAAGAGATATTAAGATATTTTAATGTCAAGATGAAAAAAAAAAAATTTTAATATCTTAATGTAAAGGTATTTTAAATATGTCATTCACAGGATGTGAAACTGAGACGCAAGAATTCATGAGGACATTCCTTTACGAAGGTTTGGTTGAATGGGCTTTATTAGCGATGAGATAGGAAACTTAAGGAGATAGTACTGGTAACAAAGCACATCGAATGTGGATATAAATACTGAATTTGATATTTCTATATCACTAGTATCCTGTCTGGTAGACAAAACATAAGGTATGATTTACAAACAACTAAATAAAATATATATAAACATGCAAACCTATATAGTTACAATTTACGAAGATCAATTTCCCTGTGAAAGATAGCGTGTAAGTTGATTGACATCTGAGACCTGTTGTGGATCAAGGATTATCTTACCAGGAGGGATGTACGCCATAGGCCGCACTTAGTCTGAAAATATCTTGTTAGTAAAAATGAAACTAACAATATACATTTTTATACCATATACCCACCCACTGTGGCCCCCATGGAGGACAAGCACACACAAAACAAAGTTAATAACTAAGTCTAAAAATATCTTCCGAGCAAAAACGAAACGAAGATATACATTTTTATACCATATTCCCACCCGTTGTAGCCCCCATGGAGGACAAGCAAACACAAAACAAAGTTAACAACTAAGTCTGAAAATATCTTTCGAGCAAAAAATAAACAAAGATATACATTTTTATACCATATGCCCACCCACTGTGCTGGCCTCAATGGAGGAGAGGCAAAAACAAAACAAAGTTATACATTTTCATATCATATGCCCACTAAATGTAGTATCCATTAAGGACATTATGGCCGGAATTCATAAAGGTGGTTTCAATTCAAACCATGGTTTATGCAGATTTTGTGGTATAAATCCACTTGATTTAGCGCATACACTTAAAAACATCCAATAATGAATGCGCGCCGGTCGCATGTGGTTGGCAAAAGAGCTAAATTCAGGCTAGTTGCCATGGTTCAGACTATGGTTTATTTAAATTAATTTAAATAAACCATGGTCTGAATTTACATAAACCATGGTCTGAACCATGACAACTAGCGTGAATTTAGCGCTTTTGCCAACCACGCGCGACCAGCGCGCATTCATTATTGGATGTTTTATTGTGTATGCGCTAAATCAAGCGTATTTATACCACGAAATCTGCATAAACCATGGTCTGAATTGAAACCACCTTTTTCAAATGTATAAGTTATTTTACAGAAAATGAGAATATTCAATTCAAAGAAATTTCTGCTGCTTCCAGCAAATGTGATGAAAATTTTTGAATATTTTCTATATGCAAACAACTGAAAATGAAGGACAGGGCCATGACAAATAATTAATTGATCCAGTTCCTGCTTTGTACTCCATCTAAATGCTAAGATCAAGCTAGCTGATTTAGAGCACATCCATACAGCAGTTTATAATCTGAATCACTTATGAAATGTCGTGATTTAATGTAAGGTGTTTAATAAACGAAGGTGTTTTAATGTAACACAGCAGAACTCGTCAAAGCAAATTGAGCTTGGAAGATATTTTGGTCTGTTTTTCTAATTCTCTGTCAATCTCGAAGCCCCTTACCCAGGAGGTTCAAACAGATGGAGTCTCAACTAACGATAATTAATGCAAACACCTGGCAGATTATAAAGGATGTACAATTGAATTAATAAACTGCCTTGATTCTTTGACATCAATGTCTGATGCCGCCAAAGTAAACGGGAAAGATTCAGTGATGTTTTGACATTTGAATGTTTAAGGTGCGCAGGTAATTCATAAATCGACAAACACAGAAAGTGAATATGCAGTTTTAATGTAAATAATATCAATTTCATTCTGAAATTCCCCTGCCTCAGGATGAGCAATTTTTTGAGATATAGCCTTAAAAGTGTCACAAATGTATGCCTCTTTAAGGGCAATTTTAACACCTTTCTGCTTAATTCTGATTATTAAATTTCATATATTACTATTGTGAAAGATGGCTCTAGGAAATATAGCCAACCAAAGTAGTGGGCACACGCGGCCAATAAAGAAATTGTCATCGTAGTTCTGGTATTTTTGGCACTAAATATGTTCGCTTGAACCTTGTTATATCATTCATGTGCACTTTTTCACAGTTACATTTGGGTCTGCAAAAACTAATTATCATTATAACAGAATATCCTCCATTGTACATATCCATGGTTATGCAATAAAACAGAATTTGATTTGTTTCCTAGTTTGGAAGAATGTTTTTGGAGAGCGCATATTTGTCATATTTGTTGTGGCGGCATCAAAGCTCGCTTCAAAGGGAAGCTGTCTGTTATGACTCCATGGCCCGTATTCTGATAGCCGGGTTTAACTTAGCCAAAGTCTAAGTGTGGTAATAACCTTGGTCTAAGTCGCCATATTTAACCCCAGGCTAGAATTTGGTATTCCGATAGCGAGGTTTAGTTTAACCTCAGTCTAAGTGTGGTAATAACTCCCTCGAAATTTAGACTCACGCAGGGGGTAGTTTAAGTCGGGTTTAACTGTGTCGCGTAGCCAGAACGCTGTAGGCATAGGCTGTAGTATACCGGTGATCTCGGTTAGTGTAGCGAAACAAAATTCTTGCGGACCTGGCACGAAAAGGTTGTTTACCGGACACAGTTTAACGTTGGACCCTAAATTACTTTTATTTTTTGCAGCGAAATTGCCTGCATTTGAGTCCAGATCTTCCAAAAGGAGGCAATTTAACAAAATGTTGAAAAACAGATACATAGTCATACAGTAGATTATTCTCAACAAATTTTAATTTGCTTTTTTTTTTTTAATGCGTGTGTGTGTAGCGAGTAACGTTACTGTACCGTACTTAAATTAGAGTTTTTGTTTGTTTCTTTAAGTAGATTTCTATCTAGATTCTAACTAAAGTTAGATCTAACTGTTAACGTTAGACCTAGTCTAGATCTAGTAACAGTTAACTATCAGCCTAGTCTCTACCTCAAACGTTACCGTAGATCTAACGTTTGATTGATTTCTCAGTGATGTTTTAACGTTAGGTCTAAGACTGAGTGTCGGTAGACCTGTCCAGTAGACTAGACCGAAAAATCAGACTTAGATCTACACATGTAACAGTTAACGTTAGATCTAACGTTAAAAGTTGGGTCCTATGTCTAAGTTCGGTGTAACTTGTTAAAGTTAGATTTAACAATAGATAAGGTACTAACTAGATCTAGATCTAGTTTGTGATGGACAAGTTAATACTATTATAGCTCGGGAACTTCCCGAGATGTCACATCAAACATAGATCTAGATCTAACTCATTTTAAGTTAACATTGTCTTAGAGTACATGATCTATTCCTTTTCAATTTGTCTTAATATGAAGGGATTAAACATAGCCTAATTAGATTTACAAGTAGACCTAACTTCTCTTTAGCTTAGCACCAAAAAAAACCAAGGCATATAATTTCCTATCATGTGATACCAAATTCATTTCAAACTGCTAATGGATCACATTTTTTGGTTTGTTTGAAAATAACCTGTGCGCTAAAAAAAATGCGTCCATGTTTTGTGCTGATTATTTAGCATAAAAACAGCTGACAGATTTGACCATGTTGACCAACAAAGTAAACGTTAACTTGTTAGACCTAACTTTTTTTTAGCTCGAATTTATCATCAAGTGATAAACGGTTTTTCTACTCACCAATTTTTTGAGGCATTATCCGTTGACTTAGATCTATATTCTCCAGATGATCTGAAAATACAGTGTAGATCTTGCTAGTAAAAATTTGAAACTCGTAGACTGTCATAGGCCTAGCTAGCTAGTTAGCTTGCGTTATTCAGTATGGAAATTAAATAGAGTCTAAAAAAACATGTAAGCCACCGAAAATGCGCTTGTGCTGCGCAGATGCGCGCTTTAAGCAAGCGCGTTACACACACACGTACAGCGTATCACCGGGGCGAAGAAATAACCGTCCCCGGTGATGATGTGTGGACTTAAAAAGTGGCGTATACTACTGCAAAGGGCAAATAGCTAGGATATAAACGGCGTATGTCACCCCTTGTCACCCCCCCCCCCCCCTCAGTTTGAAAGCCAAGAAAAAATAAATAAAATAGGCATATTTAATCAATTAAAAAGAAATTCCATCCTAGATCTATTTTTTTTTTTCAATCTCTAGAAACAACTACAAAATGTACAATTCTGCCACTTCCCCAGTTTTTCATTAGGAAATCATTGAATCAAACCTAATCACAGCATTTATAAAGAATTATAAAAGTTATGCAGGAAAAAAACCAAACAAAACCAAACAAAATAAAAAGAGCATGTAACAGTTAAAAAGAATGTAGCCTACATATCGATACATAAATTTTCGGATTGCCACTATAGCCAACAATAAATTAATGCACAAGGTAATCCCATGGGTAATCCCCTTGGCCTTGACATCGCATGCGTTGTGAATATTCATGAGAAAATGAGCTCTACTGAGCATGTGCAGTAGATTCTCCATGGTAATTAAACCTGAGCGGGGCATTTAACCTAGGGTTAACTAAACCTGGCTATCAGAATACCAAATAGAGTTAAACTACACTTAGACTGGAGGTGAGGTCTAAGTGTAGTTTAGTTAACCTAGGGTTAACTTTAGTCTGGGGTTAAATTAAATCTGCTATCAGAATACCGGCCCATCTGTTTGAACCTTCTTGTTTGGATGTACGAATGTCTTGGAACAAAACACTCTTCAAACTGTTTATTCACATTTTCACATTAAGTATTCAGATAGAATCAGGTAATATAATATAGCTTGTTTTAATGTATGTCAGCTATCAGCTTCCAAGTTTAGAGGGAGATGCTATGTTCTTGGGTAAAATTCTTTTTATAGATGAAGTACCCTCACTGTTTTTTCAAAACAGAATCTTTAGGGCACTTTAGCAAATAAGCTGTTTCTAAACATTTAAAGTAGATATTCATTGATTTTTAAAACTGACTTAAGTTTCATTATTGCGCAGGTGAAGCTTAGACCGGACAAGTTTGTCAAAATTCGACGCTTGCAAACATTCGAAGTAATGATTATTATCAATTACAAATTGCTAAAATACAGGCCCGACATAGCACCTGAACAGCTCTCCGAAAGCCGCTGAAATGTGTGACGTCAAAGACAGGACGTTAATTGCACAAGCAGACGATGTCCCATAACATCTCACATATTTTCAGTGCCTGTTTTGTCATCTTCTCTTCAGTTATTTCACTTCACTAGCATTAGTCTATTATGTTTAATACATATATTGCCTCACTCTAAACCCCGTGCATGGGTTTATTTGGATGGAAAATGAAGCGTTACAAGAATAAAGGAATCAGTTGCTTGTAAACAAAATAGACGCCATTGCATTCACAGCTGCATACACCGCTGGATGTTCGGCTTTGAATGAGGGATGAATACCATCCTTGCAATCATTCAGCGGGCTTTTCAATTTGAAAGTGTGGTTCTTTGATTGTTCATTAACCCTCATCCTATATATTTACAAACAAAAGATTTCAGTAATCAGAATCTGTTTCATTCCCATTTTAGAATGGTGTGAAATATGTGCACGTTTGAATACACTAAATTCTTTATAATTTGAGAAATAACTGCACTGCACTTATGTTCATTCTTTATGGGACGTCGTCTGCTTGGACAGGATTGTTCCCTTTATTGACGTCATTGAAACATTGTTTTTTTTTTGGCAAAGCGCTTGTATATCGCAGATGCTGGGAGGTAGTTTTATTTGTATTATTGTTTAATTACCTGATATGTAGTTGACTTTAAACTGATACGATTGCTATCTGTTAACTTGCCAGTTTCTAGTGATACATTATTTATCATATTTGTGATTTTCTTTGAATGTGTACTTTAAGGTATATCTATTCCTTTCAATGCTTGACTTTTCTCACACTTTAAATGTAATAAATTAAATCAATTCAATTCAATTAAATCAGAATTCCACAGACATTCATCTTTTCATATCTACCCAATAGACCTGTTTACTAATTTCATGCATACTTCTTGAAGAAAAGTTTCACTTGACGACTCAAAAGCTTGCCAGAGGCTTGCCCGACAAAGAAACAAATAATGTATGCAAAGAGGATGCCATCCAGATAGATACCATTATGCATAAGAGGTGCACTAAATACATGTAATTGGTAACTAGGGGTTCTGGAGAGAAACATGCATAAATTGAAATACATTAGTAAACAGGTTTATTAAGGCCCAACTGAATCTGGTTAATATAAAAACATGGCATGGATGCACTCAGAAGCATACCAAATTGTAATAACCATCTTCTAAACAGGGGTTAATCTTCTTCTTAGAGGGATACAATCGCCTCACGAACCCTAGTGATGTCGGTCTCTATCTTATTTTCAAAGAAAACATTTCATATAGCCCAGAGCTGCCTCTCAGTTGGGAAGGATGCAAAGGGGGGAGGGGGGGGGGGGGGGGGGGGAGAGATATTTTCATAAGCAGTATCTAACATTCTGTGTCGTCATTTTATTGCATATGTAGACATGCAAAGGTCTTCTAATGTATCTTGCTTTAAAGGACTAATTCATCTTAATTCATCTTTAAACATAAAAAGTGCTGTGGTGACACAATAACCTTTCAAGACATAGATAAGATTTGAACCTCTGAACTTTCCTAATCTTGATCACTCTTTCTTTTTCTTTTTTTTTTCTCCTCTTTCCATTTCATTTCATTTTTGTGTGTTTAAACAGCATATATATAAAAAAAAAGTCTTGTGTGAGTGTTTAATTTAATTTAATTCAATTATCATTTCTTTCCTTTCCTTACTTGCCTTTTGCTTTTCCTAAACACCCCATTAAGTGTGTTCTTTTGACAAAAGAATATATCAACAGCCTTTTCACAGTCACTATCACATGGTGTTACCGAAAGCTTTCAATTGTGAAAACTTTCAATTAGTCTATAGGCAAAGTCATTTGGCATCTCATACCTTATCAAGTATGAGGTTCTGAACATAAATTGACATCACATCAGATGTGTCATCGTCACTGATATTTGGTCTGATCTAAACACTTGTAGGGCTGTAAACTTAATACAATAATTAGATTACTAAAATCTTTGATCTGCTCAATAACATTTGGGACAAAATACCTTGGACTTGCCCTTAATTGGATTTCAATTTTCATTCATTACAAATTGTAACTGACCCAAATTCAGAATATTCCATAAAAGAAATGCATGAATCATATACTGAAATTCCATTTTTTTTTTTAAAGAATGAATCTGTCCACTAAAATCCCACTCGATCTAAATCTGCTTCTTAAAACATTTCCTTGGAATAGTGACAAATGGATGAACGGTGGAAGAAGAATTAGTAGAAAAGACCATGACAATCTTGCATCCTGTATTGATGAAACTTCACATTGGCAACAGTCCTCTGACCTTCTGACCTATGGGTTTTTAACCCACAGATTTGCTTTCACCGCTTTTTGAGACCCACATCACCCATCAACCCTCCTCAAAAAGACAACAAAAATGTTAGGATTCAGACGGGAAAATTCACAAATGTCTTGCCTTCACCCGCTCATTGGTACATTTTTTCATTACAAGGTTTTATCATGTGTGTGACTCATATCTTAAAAATTTTATAACTTTTATTCCCCCCCCCAAAAAAAAAAAATACACGGTAGGAAAAAAAATTGAACTATTTCCAATAACAAAAAAAAAAAAACACACACATCACTGCAAACACTGATAAACCTGACTTTGAGCAAGTTAGACAAAGAATGCCAAATGTCAATATTTCAATCTCAATATCACATTTTTACCCCTTAATTCAGATTTGCTCTTATCAAATGGTAATATTCTGACCAGTGCCTGGGCCAATAAAAAGCTTCTTTCATCAAATACAGTTCATATCACTAGGGGTGAATCTAAATTGTACATTGCAGATAAATTGAAAAGTTCAAGAGCATTCTCATACACAATTCTGATTTTTAGTACAACTCAACTCCCCCCAAATATCACCTACCCCTAACAGAATAAAACTACTATCTGGTCTACAAAATAGTCATTGAATAACAGATAATTTATATTTATATTCAATTGTCAACAATGCCCTTAACTTGAAATATATCTTAACCTCTGATATAGGGTACTGCTTTCAGTATACCTGTCCATGCACAAATGTGGCAAAAGGAAAAGTCGCCACACGTGCCGCAGGAAAACTATCTTGGATAATTGAATTGAAAGTGCAAGGCGAACTTAATTAAACCCATCTAGCGCACTTAATGCTTAAGCAAACACAATGCTACTGTGAATATTGATTTCATGAATGGGTAGAGATGTGATACATCATGTTGTCTTGGATAAATGCATCAGTTTCTATTCAAAATTCCTTGCCTCTTTGACATTTTTTGTATCACCTGAGAATCCCTTGCCTGTAAACAAAACAACACCTGATAATAGATTAATTCAAATTAACATTATTAATTATTTGATTTACTTATTATAATATTTGCTATTAACTAAACATTTGTGACTAAGCTATGAATTACAATACATAGGTACAAGTCCAACTGCAACTCTGTAAGATTTCTCACTTCACTGTAAACCCACTGATATGAATCAATACTTAGCCCAACATAGCTTGAGTTGGAGTCTATGGGCAATGTGATATGTACAATAATATGGTATCTAACAGCTTAAGAGAGCAATATTTATTTCCCTATTGTGTTTTAGAGCAATTTTTCTTATCTGCTATAGTATTACATATTTCATAAAATTCTCAAATATGTTTTACATTGATGCAAAGTGTCTAGAAATCTGCAATATTCCTCAACAATATTCACTTAAATTTCACACTCTTCTATAAATTTCACAATAACAGTCATAAATTCAGTGTTCAGAGAAGATAATCTTCGAACAGAAAATAAACTTAAGTGATCACCTCTCATCACACAGACTATCTACATAAGATGTGGACACAGTATGGCAATTTACTCTTTATCTTAACTCTTTAATCGCCATGAATTCAAATCCTGGACTGCCACATTGTTTGAAGTATATTATATATTTTTGTCACTGTGCCAGTCCCTTGTTTCTTCCAATGGTCGATCAAAGCCAGAAAAGATTTAAAGCCATTTGGTAACGTTGCAACCTGAATGTAAAAGCAATATTTCCTGTTGGTTGAATTGCATGAATCTATTCTAAATCAAAAATTATGTGATCTTCAATAGCAGGTTCAATTCAAAATACACAAATGCAACTGGTTGATATAGTGAGATTGAGCTTGAGATCTGGGAAAGGTAAAAATGATTAGTGAGCTTTCTCATTCTTTTTACGTTAGTTTGGAAGATTACATAGTAGATATGTCCCCTGAAAAGGATTGCTCTTCAAATGCTCTCACATTCAAAATATGACAAGAAACAACTGAAATGTTCAGGCCGAACATTTGTGTGTAGTCTCATGCACATATTTCTGTGTGCAGTGCATGTGACTTTCAGTCAATTTCTTATCATTTTGGTGATTCCAAAACCTTACAACATACACTAATTCTTATTTGCTATACAATCAACCTTTCCTCAATTGCTTTGAGACAGTTTCTTTCACAATTCAATCTCAGGACCAGAACTCAACTTTATCTTTAAATTTTTAGTAAAACTAAAGAGGACAGTTTTGGTAGCTGCCAATTGACAATGTGCTTAAAGCTGCACATTGTACACACATCCTAAACACAGGATAGCAGTCAGTGATGAAGTACACATAATGCCCTGACCTTTCTAGGATAATGAAGGTCCTGGTAAACAAAGAATTGTACCAGGTAAAAGGTTTGTGCTTTCTATTTTCAATCATAAATACCTTGATGTTTATGATTGCACCAGGTGACAGGTTTGTGCTTTCTATTTTTCGGTCAAAAATATCTTGCCATACAAACCTTAAAACCTCTCCACAATAGCACAGCATTTGTATTTTATAAATAAGATAATTCTACATTACAAGCTATGTTACCAAAGGCCTTTCATAGAACGTGCCTGATCAGCATGTAACTATTATGGATAGAGATTTCTACCTTCCCTCCCTCTCTCTCAAACAATATTTCTAATTTCTTTCAAATTAATATTTTTAATCACAGTCTAGATGATATCAATATTTCTCATGGCAAACATACTTTGACGGGTATGTTGCATGGAGAATGATTAATGTATCATAATCAACAATGATCAACTATTCAGACATCATTTGTTTCTTACAGATTTCAATTAGGAGTACCGGTACCCTATCAATGTAACAGCTGACAACCGGTAGCTTCCACAACTCTTAAGTTGCCGGGATGAATAATTCCACATAATTTTCCGCTTAATAAAGTCAGAGGGAAGAAGCACTCAGAAAAGACACTTTTCAAATAAAAAATCGGATGATAAATGCATTTCAGGATCGAAGCCATACGTGTCCCCTCACACTAATTGGGGACGGGAGCCCGAATATGCTAACATTAAACAGGAGAGATTTGGCATCTGGCAATGAGAGGAGGATGGGTGGAGGAGACATTCATGAGAGAAATGAGAAATAAAAGTGATGGAAAAAAGAATAGGAGAAGAAGAACAGTAAAGGCAGGAGAGGGATAAAGTCATGAGACAAAGGAAAGAGACATATACACAAAGGGAATAACAGAAACAGGCAGAGGGGGGGGGGGATAAAAAAAGTGGAAAAGTGTATAACAACATAAGAAAGTTAGAAAGAGGAAGAAAGATAATTAGAGAGATAATGAAAGTAAGACAGAGAGGCAGAGAGGCAGAGAGACAGAGAGAAGAAATTCTGGATACTCATAAAAAATACCGACAAAAATAGACATGTCCACAATAATCTTTCCAGGTAAAAAAAAAGTTCTGAAATACATTTCAAACACTTTGCAAGAAGAGCATTCATTAAAAGTCATCATGCTTTTAACAAATTATAGGATGAGATGAGAGGAGAAATATAGAGCTCTGAAAGAGTCTTTGGAAATAATATGACCCTCTTGAGAAAAGTACCCAATTTTAATCTTTCACATTATAAATGTCATTCTTACTAATGAAAGCACTCACATATCACAGTAATGACATCTTCAAGTATTCAAGTTTCTGAAAGTAATTTTGAATGTTCAGAAACAATATAGCACCAGCCTTGATTAAAGGTAAGACCAATGTATTTACAGTTTTTATGAGGTAATTATTGTCAAAGTCTTACAGGCCTCAAACCAGACTGAAAAGGGATTACATCATGCAGTAGCATATGAATGCTTGAGGTGATTACTTCTGTATAAAATCATATGACAGTTTTCCTTCAATCAGCTACAAAATGATAATAGTTTTTTTTTTCAAAAGATTTCAAATTTGAGTATTCATTACTGAAGTTACATTGACTGAGATCTTGGCAGATTGTCTGGACCTTAAAAAAAAAAAGAAATATTTTCTAAAACCATGCTGACAGAGATTTCTGCAAAAGACAAGTTTCTAAAAAGATCAACAATAGATTGGCCGGAGTTGCTCTCAGTTGCTGCTATTAATGAAATAAAACTAAGAAAACCTTGTTTAACCCTTTCGAGACAATTGACCACATTTTGTGGTTTGGCTCAATAACTTTTTATTCAGAGCTCTAAAAAATATACCAGATACATGAGTAGAAATAGCAAAAATTTCTGCACACACTATGTCCATTTTTGTTGCATTACCATATTGCGTTTGATGCCAGGAATTTTGAATAGGAGAATAAGTTTTAAAATCCTTAAATTGGCAACACAATGAGAGATTCAAAATCCTTATTTTTTTATCAAAATTGGCAATTTTTTCAACTTTTCGATAAAATTCCTATCCATGTGTATTATTTTCAAAGACATTACACCATATTAGAACCATGTAGCACTAAAAGAAAAATATTATTGTTGCCAATTTGAAGATCAAAATGTGATCAATTTAGCCCTTAAATAATTCCTGTCCTGAAAGGGTTAAAGCATCCCTCTTCTACTTCCTTGACGTCAATCTTTATAGTTGAGTAATTATCCTCATTTTACCTGCTATCAATCATCACTTTCAAGTCAATATTAATCCACCTCTCAAATCACTTCATTTCAATATCAACCAACAAACTAATATCATCTCTGAAAGAAAGAGCTTTGCATATAACAAATAGTTATCTCGAGAAGAATAACATGCTGACTGTTATGACAGACAAAGGGCATATTAATGTAACCCTCACCAACCAGCAATCTGAAAACAAACAACAACTGACATTTCTGAAAGAAAGGGATTTGCATGTATCAAATAGATATCTCGATGAGAATAACAAAAAGACTTTCATTACAGACCAGGGTGTCTATTTGAACAATGGACATGGAAATCAATCTTGTACACTCTGGCTACGAGCTTTTCTCTTGTCTGACATGTGAGAATCAATTAAATTGATTTCAATTTTATAGATACAGACAGTTAGAGTATAAGCTGTCTCTGCTGAGCGCCAGAAGAGCATTAATACTTTTACAAGGAATTTAACAACCTTTTGGCTCTTAACAAATGATATCTCTCACCGCTATCTTGTAATTCAATCCCCTCAAATCAAAATTCTCATTTTAAATTCTCAATTTAAAAAAAAAAGATAAAAATTGTACATGTAGTATGCTCCCATCAAGAATTTTCCTGTTTGGTAGGTGAATTACACTAAAATCAGGGATGCCACTTAGAAGTGATATGAAAGCCTGAAAATCATCTAGAAAGAGCCATTTTGTACACAAAAATGTGTTTTCTATGGCCTGAAAATAAGTTGCTTGGGCCTGAATTCAGGCTTTTGCCTGAAAAGTGGCATCCCTGTAAAATGATCCGTTGTTGTGAAAGTTATGCAATCCAGATTAGTTTAAAGAGAAGGTGAGTTCTGGGAAAGATGAAAAGTAATTTGTGAGCTTTCTCATTCCTATTTATGTCAGTCGGAAAGAAACGTCATAGTAGAAATGTCCCCAGAAAAGGATTGCTCTTCAAAATATGAGAAATAGCTGAAGTGTTCTGGCTGAACATTCAAGCCACATATTTGTGCAGTCCCGTGCGCCCATTCCTGTGTGCAGTGCATGTGCTTTTCAGCAAGATTGGGTCAATTTCTTATCATTTCGATGATTCCAAAACCTCACAATATACACCAATTCTTATGTAGACATGATCAGTCTTTCCCAATTTGCAGAAAAGTGATTTTGAGAACCATACAAATTTCTCTGAGTTTGATGATGATGGCAGTGAAGGATCACAAAATCAAAACAATTTAAGAGTCGTGTCAAACAGAATCTAAATCAACCAGGGAAAATTAAGCATTGTCCTGCCACTAAATAAAACTGTTTTATCAAATGTACTATAATACAAGATCACTGTTAAAATGACCATGATTGAATATATTTTTTAGTAAAAACTACAACATATATTTATCACATAAAATTCATTCTGAAAGGGAGAGATACATCAAATTCAGTAATGTGTGGAGATGATGTCTGATAAAGCTAGAAGGGCATTAATAAAGTATGTACTATATGGGTGAATGCCCTTCTGGCTCTTAGTAGATGATATTCAAAGTAATGTATTTTGGGGGGAATCTGGGCCCTGTTTCATTAAAAAATGCTATCAATAACAAGTTACAATAGTTGTTATAAGCTACTGAAATTAGTGCATTTGCTTGGCTAAGAGCAAATTTGTCATGGAACCAAGACAGTTGTTACTGATAACAAGTTTTATGAAACTTGGTCTAGATATTACATTTCTAGAAAGTATTAGGAGTGGTAAGAGGTAAGAAAGACAAAGGGAGAGTGAATCAATCCTCATGACATCCAATTTGTCAATATTCTGTCGATATTCTGTCTACGTGCATTTGTTAAACACAAAAGCAAAAACAAAAACAGCAATAGAATAGAAGTAGACTTTCTTTTATTACACTAAACTGAAAATCATTCTGCTTGAAAATTAAGTGCATTTTTGAGACAAGTTTCCGCACCAGTCAAATATTTTATTATTTCGATTGAAAACATTAAACAGTATCTTTATGATAAATAACATTACACCTACATTCACATGGATAAATTTAACTAATGAAACTTCAAGTGATTCACAACATCACATAAAGCTGTCAAAGCAATATCCTCAAAGAAAAGAAATTCATCTTTCAGGGCCGAGTCTCAGTGTTCTTCTCTATCCATTGCGAGAGACGTGACTAGATTTGAATCCAAGTCAAACAATGAGGCATGCATCAACAGACAATATATGTCTTTTATTGATTGGTTTTCATGTGACAAAGTAAGGCATGCTTTTAAATTGAGATGTACTACAAGAGCGTGTCAGCTTTTAAGTGAGTGAATTATATGTTTCCTTACAAGTGATCATTTATATTGAGATACACTTGAGACATATCTATTGTGTACTGATGTGTTGATCAGGCGCTATTTCATTGATTGCTGTAAAAGTGAAGCGAGCGGTGGATGGATATCCTGAGATGTCCTGGGATGTTATTATGAAGCAATTTGTTAATATGTTATTACAGAAGTTAATGAAAGACAAGGCACATCAAAGCAACAGATTCTAATCACCCTAATTTGTTTCTATATCTCAAAGCATTTCTAATATCTGATTTCTTTGTCTGACAGCCATTTATGACAAAATAATAAGTGGGAGGAAGTGCAGAAGTGTTACTATATGGAGAACATAATTACAGGAAGCCTTAAGCTTTTCAAAATGTCATTACTGTTGGTGCCTCAAGGCTCAAAGATAAAGTTGAGTTCTGGTCATGCAATTACATTGTGAAAGAAACTGTCTCAAAGCAATTGGGAAACGTTGACCATGTCTACATACAAATTGGTGTATACTGTAAGGTTTTGGAATTGTCAAAATGCTAAGAAATTTACATAAGGCAAAAAAAAAATTTTTATTGGAGTAACGGGTCACTGAAAAATAGGGTAGGTAGGGCGTGTTTTTTTTTTTTTTTTTGTTTTTTTGTTTTTTTCCTTTCCCTTCTGATCTGCATATGTGACCCGGCACCACAAAACCACCAAAAGTCGCAAGCCGTGATTTTGTGTAAACAGCTGAAATGGAAATTTGGGTTGGAAAATTTGATTTTGGGGATTTTTGTTTTTTCTAAAAGATCGTTCTTTTCTGTACCTTATATCAAAATCTGGAAGCTTAAAACGCAGTAGAAAATGAGTTTTTAAACAGTTTTTCTAGACCAGTTTTTTTTCGCACAGCCTCGGTTTCTTCGTAATTCTTCGCCTTCCCGTATGATTTTTTTTTTACTCGGTACCGCTCACCCTCGTAAAATCACTGCAATCTCACGGGCTTGAAATTACCTTTTTCGTAATGATTTTTATACTGTTAGAAAGAATAAACTCTCAGCAATCTCATCATACTGATATTACAGTTCATCAATAGTCGCGAAACCAAATTACAGAGCAGTTTTAAGTTCTATTTCGATGACGAAACAGAGTCTGAAAAAGGAATTCGGTTGCTAACGAATGATCAAGTTTATTCATGTGAGCAAGGAAAGAGTATGTAAGTTCTATGTAAAACAAATTACATAGGTTAATCATTGTGAAAAAGAAAAAGAGTAGGTCCTATTCAAGTTAATTATAGGCTAAATTACAACTTCAATGTATGATATCAGAAGGACTACAAGCTAACAAACCAGTATTATGTAACAGGGAACAAAGAAAGACACCCAAATGGAGGGAATAGGCATTGTCTAGTGCAGGTGTCAGGCCACCGAGGTGCCCTTAATCTCCCATTAGAACACTCTTATTTGCATCATAATAAATTTCGAATGACTAAAGTTCACAATTTGAAGCCTTGGCAATAGAATGAATAAACTATGTTTAACACTCCTACCAAATATCAACCTAATCTGACAATTCATTCATAGTGGCCTTTTGACTCGTTCTCTATTGATTTTGTCTCTTGTTTTCTTACTCCGCACGCTTGAATAGGCCTCAACTTAAGCGCTCATTTCCTCCCTATTTGATACCAGCAAACCTCTCTTACAGCTCCTTTCATTCGCTGAATTAAAAGGGTTAGAAAGTTTCAATTATAATGAGTCATGTATCATTTTGAAGCTGAGACTTTGGTCTATCCAAATATGATAAAATCAGAAAATTCATTTTTTGCGACATTTTGGTGGTTTTGTGGTGCCGGGTCACCACCATTTATACACATACATACATACATACATACATACATGTACACCCCGACGCACATACATACATGAATGTATACATACAAACATACATTCAAATGCAAGAACACATTAATCCATTGAAGATGGGTTCATTTTGCTATAACAGGCTTCCCACAGACCCCAGCCTGAGATATCTCAGGCACCGTCTCACAGTACGATGCCATGTTGAGGTACACGTTGCTAGCTAGCAGCAATATGGGCGAGGATACAGTCCAAACAAGCGGCATTGGGCGAGCTCACACAAAAAAATGAGGTTAAACTCTCGCCGAAACTGCTCAAACACATATTTTACAGCTGGAAAATAGCCTTTCTGTCCGTAACACTTCCGGGTTTCGATTGCGAAGGTAGCACGATCATACGCGATATTGATAGCAATAAAAAAAAATTTAAAAAGGGTAGGCGATATTTTTAGAGTAGGCTGGGTTACACCAATACAATGATTATATTTTTTTGCCTAATCTCGCTGAAAAACACATGCACTGCACACAGAAACGGGTATATGGGACTGCATACACATGTGGCAAAAATGTTTGGCCCGAAGACATCAGCTATTTCTAGTCATATTTCAATTATGAGGGCATTTGAAGAGCAATCCTTTTCAGGGGACACTTCTATTATGATGTTCTGACATAATACGAATGAGAAAGCTCACAAAGTATTTTTCACCTTTCCCAGAACTCAACCAAACTTTTGAAAAGGACATAGAGACATTGTAGTGCTCTGGAAAAAAAACAGGACTTTATTATCATTTAGATCGTGCTACAACCGATGATGGGTCCCAGAAGAACTCTGATACTTTCGGTCAAACAGGGGGCATAAAAAACACATGTCAAAACAAGCAAAAAATAGTTCTCAAGACAAGACATTGTTTACCCTCAGGAATGAATATAAATTATTATTAGGATATTTTCATAATGAATGAGAAACTGACTGAGTAAATACCATGCTAAATGTCATAGTTTTCAGTGAAAGATGATCCTCAATCTAATTTTGGCCAACATTTTCCTATTAATAGTTACAATACTTTCAAATGACCAGTCAACCCTAATTCCTTATTTTATTTAAAGCCGTTTACCTTTTGAAAATTTTGTGCGTATGTAACCTCCAAAATTTCGCAAGTGGGAGAGATTTGCTAAAAATGTCATGCCGTGAAATATCAAAATTAGATTAAATCACAACATAAAATACTTGCGATTTGCAACAGATTCTTGCTGTGAAAATAGCCACCATGAACAATTCACAACAGTTTCACACCACAAATATTTTCTAGTGTTACAGTAACAGTAAATGATGATAAATCTATCTCTTATTCACTTTGACCCTCTTGTTTATCCCATTCCTTCATTACTATTCCTTGTTTTTTGTCTTTATCCATGAACCATCTGCAAAAAAATCACCTAGAAAACAGATCAAAAAGAATGACATTCTGAGAAGAAGAAGAGCATCAACTCTTTGCTATAAAATGATAAGAATTAATGCCCTTCTGGCACTCTGCAGATCAGATACAAAAATGAATGATCTATATATGTCCAGCCTTGCTTGGAAAAAGCCCAATAATGCTTCTCCCCATCTTCTCTTCAGGTGTCAACATTGTAGAAGCTACTGCCTTTTGGCTTATCCCTGTATCACCTGTTTGGAGCCAGAAGGGTGTTAACTCGGTGTAAAATGATACGAGGTAACACCCTTCTGGCTCCAAACAGATGATATCTTGATTGATTCAATTGAAATGGATGACAAAAAATGTAAGACATTTGCAAGGGCCGATCACAGGATATCAACAGAAAAAGTTCCAAGATGAAAATAGCATTGTGATGATATCCCTGTGTCTTTAGGCAAGACGAGAAAGACAAGAGGAGAAAGACGCATGGGAGAGATTAAAACTAACTGCTTGGGTATTGAAATGGGTACCCTAGATTTAATTAGGGTTTTTCTACTGCTTTACTCTCATTACGTCCCACAGACTGCATAAAGATGGATCGTGTCAGATGAAAATTATAAAGGATATTAAAGGGAAAGTCTACAACAAAGTTTTAAAGTGTGTATTAAAAATTCAACAATAACGATTGTGTCACAGAAAAAAGGGACATTGAAAGGAAAGACTACATAATTAGGATTTTCAAATGCTCAAAAGCTGAACTATTGCCTCCAGTTTCAATGAGAGTTTTGAACTTCAAGAATCCAAGGAGAAGAAATCCAGAGAGAGAGAGAGAGAGAGAGAGAGAGAGAGAGGGGGGATAAAAAGAGAAAGAGACAGACAGACAGAGTGAGTGATAAGGAGAGGGAGAAGAGAAGATAAAGAGATATAGGGCAGGAGATAAAGAGAAAGAGAGAGAGAGAGGAGGAGAAGAGAGAGATGAGAGAGAGTGGATAAAAATAGAGAAAGAGACAGACAGAGGGAGGGATAAGGAGAGGAAAAAGAGAAGGGAGTAGATAAAGAGAGATACAGGGCAGGAGATAAGGTAAAGAGAAAGAGAGGGTGAGGAGGAGGAGAGAGAGTTAAGAGAGAGAGAGAGAGAGAGACAAAGAGAAAGACAGACATATGGAGGGATATGGAGAGGGAGAAGAGAAGGGGGTAAAGAGAGATACAGAGCAGGAGATAAAGAGAAAGAGAGAGGGGGGGAGGAAAAAGTGGAGAGAGAGAGGAAAGAGAGAAAGGGAGAGGGGGAGGAGAGAGAGGGGGAGGAGAGAGAGATGAGAGAGAGACAGACAGATGGAGGGATAAGGAGAGGGAGAAGAGAAGGGGTGGATAAATAGAGATACAGGGCAGGAGATAAAGAGAAAGAGAGAGAGAGAGAGAGAGGAGGAGGAGGAGAGACAGATGGGAGGGGATAAAAAGAAAGAGACAGACGACAGAGGGAGGGATAAGGAGCGGAAGAAGAGTAGGGGGTAGATAAAGAGAGATACAGGGCAGGAGATAAGGTAAAGAGAAAGAGAGAGTGAGGAGGAGGAGAGAGAGTTGAGAGAGAGAGAGGGACAAAGAGAAAGACAGACATATGGAGGGATATGGAGAGGGAGAAGAGAAGGGGGTAAAGAGAGATACAGAGCAGGAGATAAAGAGAAAGAGAGAGGGGGAGGAAAGAGTGGAGAGAGAGAGGAGAGAGAGAGAAAGGGAGAGGGGGAGGAGAGAGAGGGGGAGGAGAGAGAGATGAGGAGGAGAGAGAGATGAGAGAGAGACAGACAGATGGAGGGATAAGGAGAGGGAGAAGAGAAGGGGATGGATAAATAGAGATACAGGGCAGGAGATAAAGAGAAAGAGAGAGAGAGAGGAGGAGGAGAGACAGATGAGAGGGGATAAAAAGAAAGAGACAGACGACAGAGGGAGGGATAAGGAGCGGAAGAAGAGTAGGGGGTAGATAAAGAAAAATATAGGGTAGGAGATAAAGGGGAAGAGAAAGAGAGAGACAGAGAGAGTGAAAGAGACAGAGTGAAGGATAAGGAGAGGGAGAAGAGGAGGGGAAAGGAAAGAGAGATATGGGGGCAGGAGATAAAAAGAAAGAGAGAAAGAGAGCGAGATAGAGAGAGTGAGAGAGGAACAGGAGGAAAGAGAAGGAAAGAGAGAGGGGGAAAAAACATAAAAAGACACACAGAGAGAGACAGAGTGGGGAGTGGGATGGGCTTGTTCCCTCAATAATTAATACATCTTGGATTAAAAAAAAAAAAACATCATTTATTTCCAAACATCATCTACATACTGTTATCTTAAAAGCATTAACTGGCACTTTCATTTCCTTCTTCCTAAAAGCCTACGATCAAAATTGGAATCCATTCCCTTATTGCAAATATACCTTCTTGATCTGGGTAAATTAATGGTTAATCTTTAAGGCAAACAGTGAAAATGATCTCTCTAGCTAATGGCAAACATCAGGCCAATTAAGATAGGGTGCGCAAAATATCATAGTTCCAGATATTTAAAGGCTATAACAGTATCCTCTGCACTGCATCGTATGATTTGGATGCAGACAAAATGCTTACACTGTGTATTACGAATACAAACAATATAATTTGGAATAAAGGATTTCATTTGAATTAATGGATTAAGGCTAATGATGATTGATGCAGGTTAATGCCAAATATGGTATTATTTATTTTTTGATGGGTAAAATGGAGGAAACATGTATGGGCAAGCACTTATGCATCTTAAACAAGGTACTGAAAATATATGCATCTCCAAAGCTAAGTGCAAAATATAAATGTCACAAAAAGTCCTAATCTGCAATATTCATAATCAAAGCACATGATCATTATGGTCTGGTATTTATAAGGAAAATAAATGAAAGAACAGTTATTTGACACAAGCAATTGCAAAGGCATTTGTGGGTCTTTGTACTTAATTTCTGAGAATATGAAATTAATTTACTCCTATTTCTTTGATCTCCACATCTAAACATCTCCTATTCTACATGCATCAATGCTTTGAAAAACACCACAGCATCTTCTTGTTTTGTTAATTGGATCTTTCGTTTTTAATTTCATCATCATCCTCACCCACTCTCTCGATTCAGTGATTTCTATCTTATTAATTCACACTTCTGTGTAGAATCCATACCTACTGGTAAGCAGTCCCCAATTTGCTCAACTGAGCATCAAACTGAAAACATCACTTACGAGTATAAAGTAACAGTTATACATGTGCCTCCTCATGACCATATGATATGGTGTCATAAATGAACATCACACCCTTCCCTTTCATGATTAAACTAAAAATATTACTTACTCTCTAAAAGACATTTTCAGGTGCCTAAAAAGTACAGTAGATTTCGGGATAAGGTAAAATAGTACGGTTACCTATAATTTTCTGTTCAGTAATCCATGAATGACACTTGCTCTAAAAGCTTGCTACATGAGAGAAATAAAATTTTCACAATATCCTAAAAAATATCAGTCTTCAATGTAGTTATGATTGAAACAGAAATGGCGCAAGTCAAATCCATGTTTTAACACAAACTCGGAAAATTCAACAAGATAATAATATTTAAAGTGAAAGTTTAACCCAATGAATACTAATTTTTTCCTCATTTCCTAAACTTAATACAGGTACCACCCAGTTCCCTGATAGGTAAAGGGTTACTCTTTGTGTGCCTCATCCACCAATAGTCACACCTGCTGGAGGGTCCAGGGAAATTTTATATTATAACAATTCTCCATAAATAGCAACAAGTTTCTTACAAACATCGCTATCAGAAAGGCACAAGCAATCATTTTGTGTGGTGCAGTGTGAGTAAAGATTACACTTCACATCACAAACACTGCTCAAGTGGTCTACATTACTGATGACTATTGTATCAAGTTAAGATGATTTTTTAATACTTAATTTAAATTTCATGAGAAACCATTATATGCTTTTAAGGGTAAATTGGAAGGATTGGGAATGTTATTTGAATGATTAAAATGTCTTTCAACTAATGTACAATAAAAACACAAAATATAAATAAACAAGTGAATGAGTAAATTACGCAATGCGTAATAAATGTCCCCGCCGGAAGTGCAGATCTGTGGAAATTAACTAGCCTGAACCTTAAAACTTCAGTGAAAAACTTTAGTGAATAAAATAATAATGTTACTGCATGCAAAAGAAGAGAATACCAACAATGCATGTATACAACTGAAATATAAAACATGAAAACATTATGAACCTTCAGCCATTTTGAATAAATTTTCATAAATTTGCATGAATAATGAATTTCAAAATTCTGTGTAGAAGTTTGGAAGCCCCCACCCAGCCCTATCAGATAAAACAATCGGAATCAAAATCCGATGTGAAATAGAGGAGAAGTAGCATTTTTCGTCAATTTTGAATAAATTTGCATAAATTTGCATAATTAATGAATTTCAAAATTCTGTGTAGAAGTTTGGAAGCCCCCATCCAGCCCTATCAGATAAAACAATCGGAATCAAAATCCGATGTGAAATAGAGGAGAAGTAGCATTTTTCGTCAATTTTGAATAAATTTGCATAAATTTGCATAATTAATGAATTTCAAAATTCTGTGTAGAAGTTTGGAAGCCCCCACCCAGCCCTATCAGATAAAACAATCAGAATCAAAATCCGATGTGAAATAGAGAAGTAGCATTTTTCGTCAATTTTGAATAAATTTGCATAAATTTGCATAATTATTGAATTTCAAAATTCTGTGTAGAAGTTTGGAAGCCCCCACCCAGCCCTATCAGATAAAACAATCGGAATCAAAATCCGATGTGAAATAGAGGAGAAGTAGCATTTTTCGTCGATTTTGAATAAACTTGCATAAATTTGCATAATTAATGAATTTCAAAATTCTGTGTAGAAGTTTGGAAGCCCCCACCCAGCCCTATCAGATAAAACAATCGGAATCAAAATCGGCCAAGAAATGACGGAGAAGTAGCATTTTCTAACATTTGAGCACACACGGACAGACGGACGGACGGACGGACACACACACACACACGCACACACGTACGGAGCCCGTTTCATAGTCCCCTCGCGAACTTCGTTCGGCGGGGACAATAAGTATCATATGGAAAATTTAGTACATGATTTAAATAATGAATGATTAGGGAATGTCTAAAAGTGTATTGTTGGTGATGTATCATCTTTAACCCCTTCCATGCCACCAGTTTTTTGAGCAATTGTCAAAAATGAACTTTTAAGAGTTAGATATTAACTTTAAATAAGTTTTTTTTATCAAACTGGACAAAGATATATTTCATAGGAATAAATATTATATTGAAGGCACAGGATTCTGTATGAGGAGAATTTTCAAGCCATTATGAGCCTACACGAAATGTTCAACACTCAAATTTTAAAGCGGGATTTGCCGTGCACGGCATGGTGGGGTTAAGTATGGACTTTTATTGTTCTTATGCATGTCTATCCATTTTCATACATCAGACTTGTGTGTAACATTTACACAATGCTTTTTACTACAGTTTGTGAAATAAAGACAAAATGAAATGAAATGAAGTATCCAAACATGGTATACACAGATCTCGAGGAATGACAAGTAACATTTAGAAACTGAAGATGTCTTTTAAGAGAAGGTTGAGTTCTGGGAGAGGTTAAAATTAATTTGTGAGGTTTCTCATTCTTTCTATGTTAGTTTGGAAGAACATAATATCAGAAATGTCCCCTGAAAAGGATAGCTCTTCAAATGCCCTCATATTCAAAAAATGAAAAATATGACAAGAAATAACTGAAATGTTTGGGCTGAACCTTCATGCCACTCGTGTGTGCAGTCCCATATACCCATTTCTGTGTGCAGTACATGTACTTTTCAATGAGATTGATTGGGTAAATTTCTTATCATTTTGATGATTCCAAAACCTCAAAGTATAAAACAATTCTTATGGAGACATGATCAACCTTTCCCAATTGCTTAGAAAACAATTTCTTTAACGATGTAATTCATGAGCAGAATTCAACTTTATCTTGAATGCAGTTTATGGCCCTAATCCCATTATTTTGACAGGACACCAAATTGCACTTAAGATTTACACTTTATATCTCAAACCCTGTAAATGATTAGCTGATACTCATATCACTCTAATACATCAAGTCAAGTGAGATAGAGCACCTAGGTTCACCAAACTCATTTCTTATATTCAACGGCATCCAGTTTCTGTTGCCTCTTTGGCTGAAAACCTCATCATGAAGATATCAGGCCATTATTCGCCTGCTTGCTTCAATTTGTCTCATTACCTGCTCCCTGTCACAAGACATTCATCAAATTGGCATGAATCTCCCATGTCCTTTCATATTTTTTCTCTCAATATTTATTCCTAGAAGGACCCCACAGTCCTCCCCCAACTTCCTCTATTTTCTCGGAGACAAATTAGATAAACTCCTCATTACATGCATGGGAGAGTACCATAAACACGACTCTCAAGAAATTGTTAAATAATATCAATGAATGAATATCAAATGGGCATTATGTCCATAGATTTTGCGCCCTTCTGCAGTTAAGCCAAACATGTGGAGCAGGCCGGATCTCCACTGATATACTTGAAGTGAAGAAAAAAAATGATGGAATATGAAGATAATAATATTGACAGAGAAAGCAAGAGGGCATACATCCACACGAGCTTTTCCATCTTCATGCTCCATCAGTTCATGATTGGTGTAGAAAGCTTATGAAGGTCAGCTATCAAGGACATTGCCAAGGTAGAACCTGTTCGAATCATCAAAATTGTTTGAACTAGACTGGTCCAGATCGATCTTTGCAGGGCTCGTATCACTACTGTTTTCTCAAAGTGGCTGGATAGAGTATTGAGGGATTATTAACTAGTATCGTTGAGTAAATCACATTTGAAGTTTGTGACTCTAACACTGGCTACTTTTCTCAAAGTAACAGGAATAAGATCATTTCAAAGGAATAAAACATATTCTATTTTTTTTTTAATCATCTGTAATGAATACCTTTCAATTTGATAGTTTTTTGACATAATGCCTTTAAAACATACCAATTTCTTTGTGACTAGGCATATAAATATATATATATATATATATATATATATATATATATATAAAACATGCTGCAGAATTTTCACAACTGGCTACACTATGCAATTTCAAAATTAGCATTTCAAGGATTACCATCACAGAAAATATTATCTTCTAAACTTTCCAGCCCTTTAACCATTGAAAGTTTATTTTTTGAAGTTTATTGGTTAGTCTTTCAAAAGAACTTGTGCACAAACTGCCACTTAATAAAAACTGCAAAATATATAGACACACTGAAAAAAGTTTTTAAGAAGTGGTTTATGCAATCTTAAGACATGCACCTGAACATGTTCCTATTTAGGACTGCTCCCATTGTTACAATGATTTAGTTTTAACATGACTAAGAGGCAAAATAGAGAAAGCCCCAAAACCAATTTTTTCATCTTTCAGATTTTTTTTATTTGACAACTGTAATCATGCATATACTTAAGATTATGTTTTTAAACTTAAAAATGTATGCAGTAAAAAGATTTGTAAAACTAAAAAAAAAAAAAAAAGATAGGGTAAAAAATCAATAGAAAAATGGCCTCATCATGACCATACAAGTGATGTGCCACCCTGGGGGAAAGCAAAAATATTGGGAGGGAGGTAAGAGAGCTATGAGTGCATGTTAACACTACAAAGAGGCAATGCAACTTTTATCCAATCACAATGCACAAACTTATCATCGCTCATGTTAATACATTAGAGGGCAGCAAACATATTACAGAATTCCTGAACCATTGACTGTAAATTCTATGAGAAGGCGGCCCTGTGATGTTATGAGCTAGCATTGTGTATCCTGCCCATGAAGGTTCATTGATTTCTACTATTCATTTATGAGGAGATGAATTTGCAAATTTTATTTGAATTTCTATGTGACTTTATTCTGAAGCCTTTTTTGTGGTCCACTTCCAACAGATAAAATATCAGTGCATTCCATTATCTGTCCCTGTGCTTATGAATGTAATGAATTTCAAGGATTTCACTCGTTGTTAGTGTTTTAAAGAAACAGGAGTATTTGCAAATCATTTGTGCATTATCATAATGAAATAAATGATAGTTTATTAATTTGCTGATTGCTGACATGATGTGTGCTGTACACTTAAGGACTTTTTTCTTCAAAGATCAAAACTGGATCATTGCTTCAACTCCTGGTTTATCTACTTGTTTGTGGTCATATTTATGACAAACATTCTTAGATCATCTATTACTTATTATTTTCCATGGTTTGTGTTTATCTTCTGTAAGAACCCCAGCCATGGAAATCCTAGAATAAAGATTTATGCAAATGGTAGACCTTGTCAAAAGTTACTTCCAATTTGTATTTTCCATTACCTCCTTCCATTCTCACAATGACTTAATCACCCCCATGCAACGTAACAAGAGGCTGCCCTCTGTAGGGTAAAACAGAGCAACACACCCAACAATTTTCATTTCCGAATAGTTCTAGACTTGGTAACTTTTTTAGCTGCAACTCTACTGTTTCCACCATCTCAATTTGTATTCTTGTCAGCATTCATCGGTAAAGATGTCTAGTGCCCTCTACTGATGAAGAAAATACAATTTTCAACACTAAAAGAAGAGCTTTTCAGCTCTTCTTCTAAAATTTTGAGCAATTAGCAGGCAAAAATGAAAGTGAAAGATTAACATTTATGAGTAAATAAGAATGGTCGATTTGGGCATAAACCTATCTTAATCATCTTATACAAGCATATTAGAATGTTTTGTGTCTTAATTGGCAGCAGGGGGGAAAATGGGGGTACATTTTCTCTTTTTAGACTCTATGTTTAATACAGATACACCACATAGTATTTTGTGGGGGTGGGGAGCATGTGCTTCCTGTACCTGTTGGATCTACCATTGATTACTTAATTTCATTTTTTCGAAAGAAATATTTCATCCAGAGTTTGCTTTTATTGGTTATCCTGATATCCCCAACACTTTGAACAGATACTTTGACCACTCCCCCCCCCCCCCCCCTTCAAAAAAAAATGTTAAACAGTGCCTTTAAAGTAGAATTTCATTGATTTTGAAATATTGATTTCATTTTTATTATTGCATAGGTCAAGCTTAGATTGAACAAGGTTCATCAAAATTCAACGCTTGGAAACATTTGAAGTAATGATTATTATCAATTATAAAATGATATAACACAGCCCCGCTATAGCACCTATAGAGCTCTTTGAACGCTGCTGAGATATGTGACGTCATACCGGGGAGCAATCCTTCCTAAGCAGACGATGCCCCATAACATCTTACACATTTTCAGTGCCTGTTTTGTCATCTTATCTTCACTTATTTCTCTTACTTCGCTAGCGTCAGTATAAATGTTTATTTGTTGCCTCACTCTAAATTTCCTGCATGGTATTATTTTGATGAAAAATGCAGCGTTAAAAAAATTAAGGAATCAATCGCTTGTAAACAAAATAAGATGCCATTGTATTTTCAGCTGCATGCACCGCGGCATGTCGGCGTTTCAAGAGGGAACGAATACCATCCATGCTATAATTCAGCGGGCTTTACAATTCGAAAGTGTGATTTCTTTGATTGATCATTGACCCTTATCATGACTTTTTACAAACAAAAGATTTTAGTTACTAGAAACGGTTTCACTTCCCTTTTAGAATGATGTGAAATACGGTCATGGTGAAACACACCAAACTCTTTATAATTTAAAAATAATTGCATTGCAGTTACGTTCACTTGATATAGGACGTCGTCTGCTTAGGCAGGATTGGTACCTGATGTGACGTCATGAAAACATGGGTATATTTCTGGCAAATCGCTCGGATATCCCAGATGCTGAGAAGCGTTTTTATTTGTGCCATTTTTTAATCATCAAACACGCAGTTAACGTAAAACTTATACGATTACCATCTGCAAGCTTTCTAGTTTCTAGAGATACATTATTGAGCATATTTGTGATTTGCTTTGAATATCTACTTTAACATAGTTCACATACAAGCTACTTTCATCTCATTCTTGGGAGAGGATCAGTCACAGAGTGTTTTCTCCTGCCATGATAAAGAATGTTTTATAGGTCATGTTTATATGTGTCATTAACCTGTTGAATACAATTGGATTTGGGTATTAACCCATTGACTACTGAATTCTCTAATTCTCATAGGCTTAATACAGGAGCCACCCAGTTCCAGTAGGCAATGGGTTAATACATTTTTTCCATAGACACCGTTCTTAGATCTGGCCTAGAACTTAACAGGTTAATATCATTAGCTGAGAGCCAAAAAGACATTATTACTCAAACACCGAGACATATATCTCACCCAACACTAAAATCTTAAAATGAGCTCAATCATCTTATTAAAACCTAAACTGGATTAAAGACTAGAACAAAAGATAAGCACCTGTTATATTAATATCAACTTGTAATATATATCAGTAATGCCCATCTCAATGCAGGAAACTTGAAAATGGAAAGGGATTACACTGTACAAATGTGTCTTAGGAAAGACGGAGAGTGCAGAAAATGGCTGAGCATGGTACAGTATAACCACTTCATTATTTCTATTTTCAGTCATAAAAATCTTGAAATCTAGTACAGTGATCACTTGCAAAATCTGTGTCATATGATGTCTCTCATCATGCACCTAGAAAAGACATGAAGTCAGAATGCGTTTCAATAGATCATAAGCAATGTTACAGGATGATTTGCAAGATATTGCAAATAAGTTTGAAAATCAAGACGAGGCAGCATTTTTTGTTGCTTTTACTCTTTTTGCAGATACAAACTTGCATGAACTTTATAAACGAATGCGGGACATGTTTGATAAATGTCAAACAGCGGAAATTTCTTCCAAAGGGATCAAACAAAGCCAGGATTCCACACCATGTTAGACATGCTTTCAACAAACTTTGCTCTCAGCCATGTAAATGATCGGAATTCAACATGGCATTAATCTTTTGAAGGAGGTGGAAGCTAAGGGAAGAAAGGAGCATGTTTGTTCTACGTGTACCTCCTATTATGTATCTACGATTTGGCGATTTCTTGCATAAGAGTAGGGATGAAATACTATTTTCAATTTGACAATAATAGTTCTCTCTAAACCTACTTCACTCGTATGGTTAAGATATCGCTGTTATCAAGAAAATTATATCAAATTATACGGTTTGATTGCTTTCACACTCCGCGCATTTTTTATGTCTCAAATCGCTCAACGAGTCAAAGTGGTCTTGTTGCTATGGCAGCTCATGTAAGCGGGTCAATTTTTTTGCGCCAAATTCAAACTGTATACTGCCTGCCTGATGCATTTATCTTTATATCTTTCCGAGGCTTCTTCTTTTTCCACTTTCCTTTTTTCTCTGTGTGCATATCATACTATCATCTTGTCTTTTTTCACCTTTCCTTGTGTTTTCCTTTGTTTTCATCATTCTATCATGCAGCGTTGGCCTGCACTTATAGGAAAATCAAGGAAAATCATACAAGATTTCCCGCGCAACACACACACTCACTTCCGGTTGCAGTTCGCTTTTGCTTTCACACTGCACGTTGGAGCACTCCAATGCTTCCTGGACCATTTTGCATTCACGCTCACCTCAGAACTGCTCCTGAGGAACGGGTCTTAGTTAGACCTCTGTAACGATGTGAGTGTGAAAGGGGTCCAACAGTAACCCTAGCTAACCCTAAACCTGATCTAATTAACCAAATGCTACCCCAACCCTAACCCTATATTTGACAGAATAAAGCCTGGAGCATTTGATTCCGGAGCATTTGATTCCAGAGCATATATCAGAGCATTATGAAATATATACATCACAAACATCCTTTATTTTCATAGAAGCACCCCCCTCCCCCCATCACACATCATGTTCTTTCAAATAGATATGCCCCCTACTTATAACCCCACATCCTTGGCACTACTTAAGATGCAGCCCTCATTTACCCAACCATTTAAGGGCCGACGGAAACTGGGAGATGTGACGATCAAGTTCCTGCCAATGCTCCGAAACGCAACCATCGTAAGGAAAAGCAAACTTCCTGGAGCTGTAGCACATGACAGCTGGCTCGCAATCAAAGTTATGCAAAACTCTGTCACAAGTGAAAAAAAAAAGTACCACCCTGTCTGTTTAGAATCACAAAAATAATAAAGAATCATTACCTCAGAGTTTTCTCAGACAACTGAACTCTGTCACTTCAATACATATTTGACTCAATGAACATTCATACCCATTTGGTGTTGTACACTATAAAACTATATATAGTGCCAAGCTTTTGAACAATATATTGTTAAACAAGAAGCATGGGATTAACCTTATAGAATTGAAATTCAATTCGTAATACCACATGATTTATAAAAAGTTTTATATTTGATTAATGCATTTGTTTAGACTGTGGAAATGTGTTTTTGAATACATCGTCGAAAAAATCTCAACAAAAACAACAAGAAGGGGGGAAAAAAGCAAGAGAAATTTACCCTCCCCCCAAAAAGGACAAAACACTTGATTTGTACAAAATGCAGGATAACTACACTTGTTCAAAAAAGATTTATCAGGTATTATAGCATTCTGTATGCTAAAAGATTATTCCTTTCAAATCAAAATAAAGAATAACATAAGCAATAGTTTCCAGCAATAGCTTCTATGATGATTAATAAACACACAGCCAATAATTTTGTTCTTTAATAGAGCATATAATTTAACACCTCTATGTGCATCTAAAGGATTGTAGATATTATCCCAGCTTTAAAGCTCTGGCAAACCTGGAGCTCAGTGCATTCAAGGAATAAATCCTACCAGCAAATGTAGATTGATGTCTTGCTAGAGGACATTATTGATTCCGTGATTCAGTCATTGGTGCGAAAAAATTGAAAAATAAGTGAATAATTGAATACTCCTTACTTTAATAGACAAACAATGAAAATTTATGTTTCTCCATTCATGATTCCACTGCAGAGATGAAAAAGGTTGCGCCAACAGAACCAAATGTAGCTTTGACACATTTTTTGGTAGCAATGGCTCAGAGCTTTATTACGTCGAATGTATAGGGTTAGGGTGAAGGGTGCGACTGGGTTTTTAGCTTAGGTTTAAAGATTAAAATGAGTTCTGGGCCCTCTAGCATAAAAAGTTGCGATTAAACGCAACTCAAAAAATTAAACACAAGTCCCAAATATGCGATCCTGATTGGTTGAAAATTGAGTTGCGTTTAATTTTTTGAGTTGCATTTAATTGCAACTCAAATTATTAAACACAAATCCAAAATACGCGATCCTGATTGGCTGAAAATCAAGTTGCGTTTAATTTTTTGAGTTGTGATTAAACGCAACTTTTTATGCAAGAGGGCCCAGGTCACGCAATTATATTGTGAAAGAAACTGTCTCAAAGTAATTGGGAATGGTTGATCATGTTTACATAAGAATTGGTGTACATATTGTGGGGTTTTGGAATCATCAAAATGTTAAGAAATTGAAACACTCTCACTGGAAAGCACATGTTCTGCACACAGAAATGAGTATATGGGACTGCGCACATGAGTGGCATGAATGTTCGGCCCCGTACACTTCAGCTATTTCTTGTCATATTTCGAATATGAGATCATGTGAAGAGCAATCCTTTTCAGGGGGTGCATTTCTACTATGATGTTCTTCTAAACTGGCATAAAAGGAATGAGAAAGCTCACAAATAATTTTTCACCTTTCCCAGAACTGAACCTTCTCTTTAAAGGTTAGGAGTAGGTACAGTGTTGGATGCAGAGTGGATTGTAAGCATGGAAAATTTTTATTGACAAAAAAAAGGACTTTGTAGGGATTCCTTTATGATGCAATTTCTGATTTTGTGAAACTTTCATAGTCAATCTCGATTGCACAATTATCAGATGGAGATCAGACTTATTCAAATCATGATCATGTTTTTAAATGGGCAGGAGAACGTGACGTGATAATGTCACGGGCTATACCGCAGAAGGTACAGAGAAATATATCATTAACCTTTCATTTTCAGTGAGAAACTAGTTAGACCCATTTTATTTATTCATTTTATGGAAATATCACATTAGATTAATTGTGGTTGCAGTAATAAATCACAAATCGTTGAATACGGGAGGAGGATGGCGTCCTTTTGTCTGGATGATGGTTTAAGGATGAATTAATGCTACTTTAACATCATCAACTTGATTAGGTCTAGGAAAAGGGCTCCCTCTGTTGTGGGGAAAGTGCTATTGTCTGTAGAAGTTTTGTTTCTTCCTCTTCCCAAGTACACACAATTAAGTTCTAAAAGACAAGCCCCTCAGATAGGACTTCAACCTATAGGTTCACTGGTTACCAATCTACAATGTTATAAGAGCTATCTTAGCAGTCAGGTGAACTAAACTTCAATATAAGCATCAACACGAATATTTCCAAGAAAAAAGAAAGTGAGGAACAATAACTTTAAATCCATCATGTTTTTGAAAGTGCAGAAACAGATCATTCACTTCTTCAAGTCGAACAAATTTCTCCAGGCAATGAAAACGATGTTCTGAAATTGCCCTTGAGTAGATTTCTTCAAATAAAGAGTTTGTTCACATGATTGATCTAACCATACTTTCATACCATACAATCTCTAACAAAAGAAAATTCTACCATGTCCATGTATGTAGGAATGCTCGCTCCTGATTTTGCAGTCATTTCTCAGGGGAGCTTTTATCTGCATCGCTGTGGAAGCGCTTCTTGTTTTTTGAACAGGTTGGAAACAAAATATTGAACTCAGATAGTAAAAGTAATTGTTCCTTACTGTGCAGAGATAAATGACTAGTCGATGACTATACATTCTATTTCAAAAGAGTAAAAAATTCATTTATTACTTGTTTTCATTTTAATTCCCCCCATCATGTTAAAGGTAATATTGAGGGGTTTTTTTAATGATGGAATATGAAAGTTCCCACACATTCAAACCAAACTTCCACTGAATGTTTAAAGTGTACCAATCACCTGAAAAAATAATTTGTATACAGCTAGAAAGTATAAAATCAACCTCAAAGAAATTTGTCTGGTATTCTATAGGTCAACAGTTAATGAGTATGAAGGAAATAAAGGATAACATGAAAATGCTCGTGCGGAAAGTGAGTTTGGTTCCGCGTGAGGCTTTATCTTGGCGAGCGCGTATGGGTTCGTCGAGTAGTCTACTCACGAGTTGCTTTTACGCTTATAGAGAGTGTAACTGAAATTGCAATATCTCTTTATAGAATTAATATTTGAAGCCCATATTTTGAATATAGTATAATGACATGAAACCTAAACATACAGAGCAAAATTATTTTTGGTGATTGGTACGCTTTAATAGTACCAACAAATGATATTTGCCAAATGATTTGTGGGAAAAAATGTATAACAAATGTATCTGAGTTGTGAACACAGAAAAAAACAAAATTTTGAGCTATTTGTCCTGACAACAAGCAAGAAATAGGAAATTACATATGCAAAAGGTTGGGCTTTTTAATGAATCTCCTTTCTAGCAAGTTCTTGTTAGTTTGTTTATATTTTGCTGATTCAAACAACCCATCTTTTGTTTGATAAACAATGCAGAAGTATTTTAAGCCTATTTATCTCTAACCTCTATTCTTTTCCCTGAACATAATATTAGCTTTGAATAGAAAAGTCACTAATCCATCAAAATGAACAATATTTCATACCTCAATATTAATTTCAGGAGATTCTCTCAAAAGATGATCACATAAGATTTATAGAGGTTTTTAGCACTCCTATCTAAAGTTCCTCAAAGAAAAAATTCTAGTTCAGCTGATTATTAGTGATTATTAGAAATGTCTGACTTCATTCCTGAATGGATTTCCATTTTTGTCTTTTCCATTTTTTCTTTTTTCACAAATACACAGCATAGATCAGAGGCTCCACATGTGGAGACAAGTCTAAAAATACCTCAAACAGACAAATAAAGAGAAATGTTGTTCCCTCAGACAGGTTCCTGGCAATTCAATGGCCGCAGTCTCCTCTTCCCAACATCTGAATTGCTATTACCCAATTTCACATACAAAACTGCCTTACTGAGGAATATCAGGTATCCTAATTCTGGAAATGAAATATCATTAAAGACATAGGCTTATAGAGAAATATAAATGGTAGAAGTATAGTGTGGATTTATTCTAGTAAACCCAACTGACAGCATACTGTCTGGATTATAAGAAAAACTTCCATGTCTGCAGCTATTTACAGGTTAGAATAGAAAGTATTGATTCTGATTCAAAAACAACCCTTTTGTGAAGGTATGGGAACTTGGTACCATGACTATAGTTAATAGATACAGCAATATAGTCACAATTATCAAAGTGCCCATTAGAAATTGCCATGGCATACAGGCAATGCTAAGTTTGTTCAAATAATGTGCATTGTTATATTATTGTTGTAATGAGTTACGCTAACATCAAATACCATTTCTTTGAATGCAAATTCTGTTACTGCGATTTACATTAATTTTATCCATGTATTCATTTTGCTGTATCAGGCATTGCTCGTTCCCACTGTGTTTTGAAATCTATCAAACTCTTATTACTCTTTGGAGCCAATAACTTACAAGCATAGTTTCTCTCTAGGCTCCTTCATATTTCACCCTTCTTTAAGCCGAGTCTTTTCAATTAATACTGCATGCAAACATAAAGACATGAGGTACTCACCTTCTGTGTAAGCCTCTAACAATAGAATTCATGTTTGTTTGTGCCATTTATCTTGTTTGTACGACATGTATTTATATTGTGAAACCATTGTCAAATGTGAAATACGAAACAATAAACTGAAAACTGAAACTGAAACTGAACGCTCAAATTATTTCCAACAGAGGAATAAAAAGCAAAGTTTTAAAAATATTTCTTACAACCTCACCGTCACACAGATTTGCTTTGAATAGTTTTCCCTCTCTTCTGTAAACCCTGTTTATCCGTTTAACCCACTGGATACAATCTGATTTTGGTACAACATGCATTTTCCATAGACTTCAGTCTGGGTTATCTCACACTTAGTACTCAATGGGTTAAAAGTGGATTTTGAAGTAAATGACACATTACATCAATTCAAATGAAGAACGGGATCAAACAAAGTATTTCCTAACCGTTGATACACCAACCATGACATGACTTTGAAAGAAAGATCATGTAAAATAAACACAAGAAATCAAAAGGGCAGGAATTGAAAGGAAAATAAATGATTACTAGCCCTTTCTAAAAAAAAATGAAATTCTTAAAAGATAAGAGATAATTGATAAACAGGAAATGACAAAATAAAAGTTTGCTGAAGATAGTTTATGGTAAGTTGTATCATACTCAGTATACTCCTTCGAGGTATGATCAACGACCTCATCATGCTAGTCGACGCAATTGCGGCTTTAGAAGTCACTGAATTCATATCAAATAGGGAATCGATTTCTTAACCACATTGATTGATGTCTCCATCTTGATTCCAATCCACATTGACATTATCTCCTTTAGCTGCACATGGCCCTTAAAGAGAGGGGAGTTCTGGCAAAGGTGAAAAATAATTTGTGAGCTTCCTCATTGTTGGTTGTTTTTTTTTGTCACTTTGGAAGAATATCATAGTAGAATGTCCCCTGAAAGTGATTGCTCTTCAAATACCCTCATATTCGAAATATGACAAGTGACAGCTGAACAGGTTTACACCAAACTTTCATGCCACATGAGTGTGTAGTCCCATATACCCATTTCTATGTGCAGGGCATGTGATTTTTCAGCAAAATTGACTCAATATCAATTTGATGATTCAAATTGCACAATATACACCAATTCTTATGTACTACATAATCACCCTTTCCCCAATTGCTTTCAAAAAGTTACTTTCACGATGTTACCCCAGGATCATTACTCAACTCTATCTTTAAATGAATATCATGATGTTGTCAACATGAAATATCCCCCCTGAGACTTTAAACCACTGACATGTTTGAGCATCTCTCAAGAGAGTGTCCATAAGGACCTCTTGAACCTGATTTAATTATGGGAGGAACATTCCAGATTACAAAACATGGTGTTTCTTCGAGGTATTGATTAATATCTTTAAGTGCTGCAATGGCACTAGCTATGCAAGGCTGTCCATGTGTATCATTTACTCATGTTGTCATTTATGTTATGATTTATATGTGGAGCAATGTGAGACAGAAAATACCTTGTCTGTTTGTCACATGTATGTACCAGCATGGAAAGGATTAAAGGGAAGTCCAGTCCAAATATTACTTGGTTTTGATAACTGAAGCAGAAAAATCAGATCTACATATCACAAAAAAGTTTGAGGAAAATGAGACAACTAATAAGAAAGTTATGAATTTTTTAGTGGCATAAAAAAAACAAATTCACTAGACAAAAATTAGACAGCTTTAAGTCCATACATCATTTTCCTCTTTGTAATCACAAATTTCTTACTGAAACACAAAAAATAGTCAGTACTGCCAAGACAAATACCATTGTATGAAGTAGGGACTAAACACTCATATCTGAAAGACAAAGTCCCCTTCTTATTTTTGCTGTAAAACAATTATAATTGATTAAAGTGCAATAAGGTTGAAAACCAAACACTTTACCACAGACAACAAATGGCTCATTTCTAAATTCATGATTCAATCTGTGGGAATACATACATGTATAAACGTAATTTGGAGATATAGCAATACGGCTGTACTAATTGATACTGCCACTACATTATACACCTTGGTAATAATACTGCAAGTGAGTTGGATGGTATTGTAACTACAGCTTTTATTATCATTATTACTATGCCTTTAAATGCAATTCACATTTTGGCACAGGTTACAAAATTTGCTTCCTAGTCACTTATAAGTATTCCCCCCAAATAATTCCAGGAAGGGATAGGGTCTCAACAAAAATCAAGCACATCTATCTTATAAGCCAGTGACCTTTATCAAGTTCATGCATGGCCTGGTAGAGCCTCAAAACATCTTCTTGCAAATTTTACACTGCTTTCCTGATCAGTCACGGCAGTTTGCGATTTTTTGAAAAATGCAAAAGGGAGGGACTAAGAAATGACTACTATGCTGCATCTGTAGATACATCACCTCTGAGATTAGTAGAGCATGATTTTTATCACCTAGCATATACAGCTCATGGTAGCTCAAACATGTATTTACATAATAATTGGTTGCAAACTGGCAATGTTTTGTAACTATAGAACAATATTCTGATCTGCCTTGCCTATAGTATCTGATATATGTACACGGAAAGCAGGAAATCCCTTAATGTGTATCTCATTAAAGCAACATGCTAGGAGAAAAAAATGTCGGATATATCAATGCATAATACAGCAAGTATCTGAATACATGTATCCCACCCCCTCACTCATTCACATTATGATTTGCTCCATTCTTATCTATAGAATAGTGAGTCATGGCCATAGGAAAGTGAGAGGAAAATGAGAAAGTGAATGAAAGAAAAAGAGAAAAGGAAGTTATCAATGAGGCAACATTAACCCTTTCAAGACAATTGACCACATTTTGTGGTTTGGCTCAATAACTTTTGATTCAGAGCTCTATGAAAATATACCCAATGAATGAGTAGAAAGAGCAAAAATTTCTGCACACACTATGTCCATTTTTGTTGCATGACCATATTGCATTTGATGAGAGGAATTTTAAAAAATGAGAATAGGCTTTCAATCCTTAACTTGGCAACACATTGAGAGGTTCAAAATCATTGTTTTTCATCAAAATTGGGAATTTTTTCAACCTTTTTTTTTATACAAAATTTGTAACCATATATATTGTTTTCAAAGACAATAACCTTATTAGAACCATGTAGCACTAAAAGAAATATATTATTGCTGCCAAACTGAAGAACAAAATGTGATCAATTTAGCCCTTAAAATAATTCCTGTCCTGAAAGGGTTAAGGAGAGATGGATGAGAAAATGCAACAAATCAACTATTGGATGACGAAAGGAAACAGGATGGTTTCAATATCATAGATTGAGAAGGAAAAGAAAGAAGAAATACCAGTGAATGCATTCACATCAGGAGTAGATATGAAGAGATAGGGAGGGAGGGAGGGAGGGATACGCAAAGAGAAAAAAAGAAGATGCAAGAGACAAGAGGAATGCCAGTGAGTATATTCTTATCAAAAGTATATAAGGAAAAGAGAGAAAGAGGGAAAGAAGAGAGGGAGGGGAGAGAGAGGGGAGAGAGAAAGAGAGAAAGAGAGAGAGAGAGAGAGAGAGAGAGAGGGGTTTGACAGAGAGAAAGGAAGTTAGAGACAAAATGAAATTATGGTGATTACATTTTTATCAGTAGATATGAAGAGAGGGGGAGATAAAGAGAGAGAGAGAGAGAGAGAGAGAATGTGTGTGTGTGTGTGTGTGTATATGTGTGTGAAGGTGAGAGACATGCAAAAATGCCAAGGAGTATATTCATATAAGAGGAGATAGGGAGAAGAGAGATGGAGAGGGGGGGGGGGGAATGACAAGAGAGAGAGAGAGAGGGAAAAACAGAAGAAAGTGAGAAATAGCAGAATTGACTGTGAGTGTATTCATATCAGTAGTAGATAAGACAGAGAGAGGGAGAGGAAGGAGCTAAGGAGGGAGGAAGGAGCTAAGGAGGGAGGAAGGGAGAGAGATAGAGAGAGGAAGAGGAAGAGGAAAAGATGTAAGAAAAAAAAAAGAGAGGAATAGAGGACAGTGAGAGAAAGGAGAAATGCTGTTGAGTGAATTCAGAGAGAGGGAGAGAAAGAGAGAGGGAAGCTTGGATATGGAACACATTCATATCAGCAGCACAAATGGAGGAAATCAAAGGAGAGAGAGAGAGAAGAGGAAAGAAAGAGAGAGGAAAGAGGAGGAATGGAGTAAAGAGAAAGAAAGATGAAGAGAGGGAGAGAGAGAGAGAGAGAGTGAGAGAGGAACGGTGGAAAGGTAGAGAAGCCAATGAGTGTATTTACATCGGGAGCACATAAAGACTGAATTTGTAATATCACCCGGAGTCGCCCAGCGACATCTCCGCCTTCTTTCAATGATATGGGAACTCCTTCCAGCATGTATTGAGACTCTGTGACTTGGAACTAATGGCTACAGAAACCTGGATCATTAGATTTCTCTGGAAAGATCGGCAGGTGATTGTAATGACAGCCTAACATCAGGTGACCCTGCAAGATGGCCGACTGCACAACCCACAAAAGAAGACTGTTTGTGTGCCTGATTTAAAAAAAAACTCTTATACAAAACTCACGTCATGCTCCTTGCGTCATCAAACTTGTTTGAATATATTTAGATTGAAATATTGAAAACAGGGCAACTCTTCATTACTACAAAAATATCACCACCACAAGATTAATATGTAAGGTTTCTCAAATGTCACTGTGGAAAACTTTTCATCTTACAAAACCCCTAAAAATAAGGTATTCAAAGGTCAAAGAGTATTTAATAGTGCAAAGCAAAAGGGGTGAGACAAAGTAAGGCTGTATGTGCCCAAAGCCAAACAATAAACCTTAAAAACACCCAGGTTATTTGATTTCATCACTGCTAGTTACAAGAAAACCTTTGCCATTTGTTCATGGTTATGACGCGGATGCATGGAAACCTACTGCAAATATCCTTGTACGGTGGTATGCACATTTTATAATTTTTGCACTGAGCACGGAACATGCAGGTTTAAGTGGTAAGCCCCTAATCCTTCAGGCGATAATGAGGGATAAAGTTGCGATTTAGGAATCCACTAGACATTTGTTTTCAGACAATAAAAAACAGGTTCTGGTACATATATATTTATATTTTAGCATAAGTCATGCATGAGAAATAAATATGTTATATTTTATTACATCTGAAAATAGAAAATACATTTAATCTGCCTCAATATGACTTGCTAAAGTGATAATTGAAAATGGATGTTTGGTGCACGTTCTGATGTGGAAATATGGGTAGCTGGAAAGACAAAAAGCACATAGTCATAAATTCTCAATATCTAACACCTCTCTTACAATAATCACTCTAAGTCCTGCCTGCATTAAGTATTGATGTAAAAGGAGCTTTCTTATACATCTTACAAAGGGAAATGTACTTTAAAGGTACTTCAACCCTATTGCAGACTTACACAAAATTCTACAAAACCTTGCACAGGTTTAGTAGACATCCTGTAGATAATGCCTATGAAATTTCAAGTTCTATAACTCCTTTGTAAGAAATGAAAATCTTGCTTTTGTCGCAGAGAAAGCTATTCAGAAATCAACGCAAGTACATGTACTATTTAAAAAATTATGTGCTTTTTTTCGAGTACAAAAAAATTAAGTGTTACCAAATTGTTGTTTTCATTTTAATACTTAAAAACAAATTATAATTCTTTTCACATCCAGACAAGTAAGTAGTATAATTATAATCATATATAGTTTATAACTTATAATTCTTTTGTAATTTATCGCATACTCACACAACTTCAAAATTTAGGGCTGCAAAAGGAATGAAGTACCTTTAAAAATTGGAGAAGAAATTAATGCACATACAGTGTAGATAGAATTTCCTCAATTTTCTGACTAAAAACTTTGATTCATATTGCACAATATGAATCAGTGTTAATTACAAATTGTATGAAATCGGAACCAAAAAAAAATATCAATATTTCATTGCCCTCTATGAAGAATTCCTTGCTCCAATAGAAAAGCATAATGGTGTACCGTAATGGCACCAGTCGTGACGCGCCCTTGTAATACAGCTTCATTGCTGTAACGCCCTGTGTCAACTGCCCTAGTCTCACCGGAGCGAAATGAACGGATGCGATTGACTAGCAGATATTTTACCAAAATAAATGAGGAACAACTATGCGGCGTTTTGCTCGCTGCCGATTATCCACGGGGCTTTTTTATGTTCTGCTAATTTTTTTGTAAAACACGAACTTCCTCTTTAGCAGACTGAAACAAAATAAAGGATATGTACCATATTTTCTGTTTTCGATGTAACAGAGCTTAAGTTCCATAGATGTTGGCCAGACAATTTTTTTGCATGAAAAATACTTTGGAAATAGATTATCTTTCTTCAAAGTTAGCTGTCTTGCCGAGAATGCCTATGCTCCAGTCTTGACGCGCCATTCCTACAACACACAAATCATGACGTAGGATCCCGACAAGCGCATTATACTAGTGCGCATGCACAATCCCCCAAAGACAAGTGCGGCGACACTGGAGCAGCAGAAGCCCCGCAGAAGCGCCACAGTAGCGTTCGTGCCGTAGAAGCAAGATGCAATATTTCGGGTGGATTTTATTCACAAGCATTTTCGGCATCGAATGGTGGGTGATTCCTAAACAACCGTGGTATTTTCTGAAAATTATGAATCTAAAACTGTCAAACCCCTCCACGACTGGTGCCATTACGGTATACAGTATCACAAATGTTTGAGTGAGATTTTGTTAACATCCAGGACAAGTTATGAGCACATAGGCTTACAGAAGTAAAAATTCATACTGCCCTCTCTGAAATAATGCCAACAGGTTATAAGGCTATACATCACACTGAGAAACTGTAGAAGTTACCAGAAATTCTTCTGGAGTAATTCTGGAGGCCACTTAATACTTACTTCTAATCTTTCTCTTCTTCAGAGAATGAACTCATGCCCATTTTCATGACCTGTCGGTGGAAACAGCAAAGAGGACTAATCCTATAAGTATTGTTAGATCTATTTTTCAAGGGTTCATAATTTTGCAACCACAGCAATCCTGTAAAAGAAGAGAGGTTTTCATGAATAGAGTTAGAACGCAACTTCTGGTGATGCATGGTAGAAAGAAAGAATCATAACGCAATCTATATAAAAAAAAACATACATGTATAAAAAATAAAAATCACCTTTTGTTCCATCCTTTGCCCTTTTTAATTACAGCACTCTGCCATTCAACTCTTCCTAACCATTCACATCCACCCCCTCCTTCCACACACCAAAAGCACCTCCTCCATCTCCTAGTCATATTTATACAGAGTGGTGTGTCCTCAGGGTCATATAAGAACAGCAGGATTCGAGAAGAATATAACACAAAAATCCCCCTAAACAAACAAATACACAAAAATATGTACTATCCAAAATTCTTAAAAGAATATTAAAACCAAATTTTGAAGAAAAAAAAGAAGGTTCTGACAAGACATCAATTAGCATATTACACGGTGACCGCCCAACTTTGCTTCTTGCGTGAAAGTTGCATCAGTTCTATTGCTCATGGCAAAATCGGCTCTAGTCCGTGAAGTCACCGCAAATAAATACTGGATGATGAGAAAATGTCTTCTAATCCTTTATCATAACACCTAGTTGTGATACGTTACATGTAAGGCAAATAAGGGGAAAGATATGGGGAAGAAAATAAGGACTGTCATAATAAGCTCACAACTTATAAGCTCTTCTACTGCGGCTCCATTAGTCATGGAAATGCGTTGTTATACACAGGCCTAACATGAGAGCTAGCAAGTCAGAAATGTAACCCTTGTATACCAAATAGTGCCAATAGAAAGAAAGAGAGAGAGAGAGAGAGAGAGAGAGAGAGAGAGATAGAGAGAGAGAGAGAGAGAGGGCAAGACAGATTAAGAGAGAGGGAGACAGAGAGGGAGAGAGAGAATGTACAAAAGAAAAATGACCAAAAAAAATAAGCATATAAAATAAAGAGGCAAAGTGAGGAAGGAAATGAAGAAATACAGAGATCAACAGATACAGAGAGAGAGGGAAGATGTATAACACATGGGGAAAACAGTGAAATACAAAGAAGAAAGATAAGATGAGTATTTAGAAAGGAAGGAAAACAGGAAAGAGTAGACAAAAAAAGATTTGCAAGGAGAGTGAGAAAGAAAGAGAAAGAGAGACAGAGACAGACAGATAGACTGAGGGGGTGGAGAAAAAGAAGTATGCATGATTGAAAACAAAATAATTTGTAAACAGCTTGCAACACATTTGATGTACCTCCATTATTCAGACTTTCCCATTAAACAGATACAAAAACAAGATTAGACTGATTTCTAAAAAAAAACCACACTATTTATAAATCTCTTTAAATCATATTATTCGAAGATCATTTTCAAATATCAAAAGAACATACAAAGCCCCCCCCCCCCCCTCTCCATCACTAATTTTTGTTCATAAATAATACATTATTTTTATTGGTACACATTTTGAAATAAATTTTGAATCACATCTAGAAAATGGCTCATAATTTCAAAGATATGCATAATTTAATATCCATGGATTAATAAAAAAAAATTTATTGTATAGCATGAGCAACTCTCTTGAGTATATTATGTTAAAAACAAAATAATATTTTATGGGAAAATAGTCATTACTATCAATATTGCTCCCTTGGTAAAGCCTAGCAAAGGCAGATTCATTGCTCTTGCAATATTTACAAATCTTAACCCATTTCCCACTGGAACCAAGTGGACCCTGTATTAAGCCTATGGGAATGAGAGAATTCAGTAGACAATGGGTTAAGTGATTTACAACTAACAGTAATCTAACAAATAGCATATAACAAATATAATCTAGCAAATATAATCCAACAAATATCATCTATGTAATATAATTTAACTAATATTTTGTGGGAGAAAAGTCATTATTATCAATATTGATCCCTTGGTAGAGCTTAGCAGAATGTTGATTCATTGCTCTTAGAATCTTTACAAATATTAACTGATTTATGAATAACAATAATGCAAGGTAGCTTAATAGCAAAACATGAAAGATGCATATGACAAAATTATCAAATTCATAATTCTATTCCAATATAGAGGCAGAACCAAAATATTAGGATGTACAATTAATATTCAAATCTATTAACACTTTTAACCAAAATAATACGAAAATGTCTACTGAGATAAAAGTCTGATTGTAATGTTAGATGCACAGACAAAACTAGAAATTTTGCCTCTTTACATCTTTCCCGCGTCTGTACGTGCCATTACATTTCGCAAAGCTACCTAACAAATCTTTAAAATCTTATTCAAGTCTAGCAGACTCTTCTTACATCTCACAGTTTGGATTTATTATGGTTGCAATGCCAAAAAATGTTTTTTCTCTATATCCAGAGCATTTTGGGCAGCAAAGCTGGGTTTAGGGACACTTTGGTGTTTTTTTTCAGGGGCGTGTTACACCCCCTTCCTAATGGAAATTTTTGTAAATTTGCTCCTTAGATGTTGGCATTGTTTCCATTATCAATTTTTATTACAATGACTTCACTTATTTGTCTTCATTTCACAAAGTACACCTGAAGGCATCTCTTTAAGGTAGCTTAGCGAAAAGTTTTGGCGCGTAAGAACGCAGGAAAAACACATATGACAAATTTGCTCAAAATCATAATTTTATTCTATAAAGGCAGACTCAAAATATTACAATGTAGAATTAGTATTCATATATTTGAACAATTTTAAGCAAAATAATATTAAAATTTTTATTCAGATATGTCTGATTCTAATTTTATAAGCACATACAAAACTTGCAGTTATCCTCTATGCATCTTTCCCGCGTTCTTACGCACCACCACGTTTCGCTAAGCTACCTAACTGCATGTATTTTGATGATTTCCATTTGTGATCCTTCTATTAATCCTTCTATACATCATCTGTGCCTGGGAGGAGAAAAGCGCACTTGATCAATATGGCTGATATTCATAAAAGCATACTAACTTTAGTCCAGGTTTAAGCAGGTAGATTTAGCCCATTGGTTTATGAAGTGCCAAGCGTCAACCACTTCATCCTGTAAAATTGCGTAATTCTGCAAATAAATTTACTGAATGAACTCTGCAAATAAATTCATCAAGTTGGCAAACAAATACCATTTCAACATGAAATCAATTTTCTAGTTTTGATTTCATGATTGAATTCATTTTGCTAATTCATAGAATTACAGTAATTTGTAAGGCATAAAAAGCTTGACACTTGGCAATCTATAAGGGACTATTAGTAAAAACAGGTTGAACTCACTGCAGCTTTACGAATATGAGCCAAAGACCCTCAGGTCTCTCCTCCTGGTATGACTGCACTGCCAGAGTTCCGTTACACCCAGGTTTTCCCCTACTCTTCACAAAGACTGCCTTGTGGGCTCTTAACATGTATGGAGTGTGGTTCTTGAGACCTACATTTTAAATCCTATCTGAGGGACAGGGTGTTTCTCCATGATGAATTTCCTTCGTTGGAGCATTGACTCATTGCCTTTCAGATTGGGGGCCCTAGCCCCCTGGAGATGGTTATCTTTAAGTTAATCCTTCAGTCAACACAAGGCCTTGGGCCAGTAATCTGAGCATCAGCACAGGCCAGGGTGGGCTTGTTCGTCTGGAGCTAGCTCGCGCACATCGTCGTACAGTTTAGCTAGTCTCTACTCATACTTGCACATGTCGCACATGTGCAAGTTAAAAAGAAAGTGATTTCAGTATCGTGTATAAATCTCTTTGAAAATGCTTGAAAATGAATCGAACATTTTAATTACAATTATCATCGTTAATGGGGTGAAATAGAAATGTGCCTAACATGTCTCTACGTCCGCTTCTGGCAATATAGGCCTAAAAATGCATGTTAGAACATAAGCCTACTGTACTTTTTTTTTCTTGGCTATCTTGCTGTCCGTAATTTAAATGTATTCAGTGGGGTCACATAGCCCAATAGCTCTTATTTTTTTTTATTATTAGGCCTAGGTAACAGAATGGTTTTCAGAAAAGATCCCCCCCCCCCATTGTACTAAAGGTAGGCCAGCCTTTGTCTCTCGTCTTTTTTGTTTTTCTTCATAAGGCTCTGACAACTCTGCAGTCTAGGGAGCTAGACTACACCTTGTTCTGCGTATGTCACTGTACGTAAATTGACTCATTGAATTCCGAGTTTAGGCCTATTTCTACAACGAGGCAATACGCGTCCGTCGATCTCTCGTTGTAGCTCTTGCTCAGTTACTCGGATCTCAATGTTTCAATTTTAACGTACTGAATAATACCTATCTTCGCTTCTACGGGGTCATTTTCTACCGTTTGAAGTTGTATTCGGGTTAGCGTTTCGTTTTCGAAGTTCTGGTAATAACATCAAAAGCAAAATGAAAATATGAAATGAAGAAGTATTAGTGTAATGAAGTCGCAGTCAGACGACCTTCAAGGCATAAGGCCAGCCCTTAATCTCATGCAGCTGATAAACAGCTGTCGTTGTAAACGTACCTCTATACCGCGTGGGGGGAAATGTCTCCAACACGAGTCGCATCTGAAATATTTTTGTGTATTTTAATATAATATCTCCGGCATTACCTGCCCGATTTTCATGCTTTAAACGCCATTTTGGTATACGAATCCTCGTTCGCAAACTTTGAGTTAAAAAAAAGGATATACTTTTTGAATGCAGAGATTTTTTTGTTCTCATAATCTTTTCAGTCAAGCTCTGCTGGCGAGTCTTATCAGCGCTAAAGCACGCTCAAGGACGTTCATGGCTTAAGGCACATGATAAGAGCTCAATCGCACGTGCTGTACGTTCTGAATCTCAATGCGTCAAATCCGAGTTTTGGGGCTCTAACTCGGATGGTCTCCAACGGCAAAAACTCGTAATGTCACTGTTTCCTTTCTTGCATCTATCAAAATTTAGTCATAACTAGAAATGTCCATCGCCACACAATGCAAATGTATCCCCCGGCACTGGCAGTGATTTTTGTGTCATCTTTTTGTTTGAAGGAGGGACAAAGAAAATGTGACCACAAAAGTGCATGCAAGAGAGCAACCAAAATATGATATTTAACCCTATTAAAAGCGGAACACTGGGGGCAGCATCACCAAAAACTAAAGATGTGTAGATTTTACTGAGACACATATACAAAATTTGAAAAAAATCGGTCAAGAAATGTGGCAGTTAGAACGCACAAAAGACATATGACCTTTGACCTTATATAGGATAGAACAATGAGGGCAGCATTGTCAAAAATTATAAATTTGTAGATTGTACCAAGATACATCTCCATACAAAATTTGAAAGGAATCCGTCCAGAAATATGGCCTGCAGAGCGCACACAACATCGTCCAAAATACGACCTTTGACCTTATAAAAGACGGAACACTGGTGGCAGAATCACCAAAAACTAAAGATGTGTAGATGTAACAAAGATACACCTCCATACAAAATTTGAAAGAAATCCATCAAGAAATGTGGCAAGAGGGCACAAAAGTGACAAATGACCTTTGACCTTATATAGGATAGAACAATGAGGGCAGCATTGTCAAAAATTATAAATTTGTAGATTGTACCAAGATACATCTCCATACAAAATTTGAAAGGAATCCGTCCAGAAATATGGCCTGCAGAGCGCACACAACATCGTCCAAAATACGACCTTTGACCCTATAAAGGACAGAACAATGATGGCAGCATCACCAAAAATTATAGTTGGGTAGATTATACCAAGATACACCTCCATACAAAATTTGAAAGAAATCCGTCAAGGAATGTGGCAGTTAGAGCACACACAAGAATATGACGCCACCGCAGCAGCGGCGGTGGCGTAACGCTGCTGAATCCAAAGTATTCTCTGGCATTCTGCTGGGGATACAATTAACTAAGTCACTATTTGCCTTTTTGCTCTATAGTAAAAGCAGTTTCTAGTTTAAAGTGATTCATTAACTTTGTGAAAAATTGTAAAATCAGCTCAAATGCCAGTGAATTGTGTGCAGTCCTCTAACTACATATGTAATTAAGGATATGTGAAAGTAAGAGAGAAAATGGAACCTGTTTACTATCCTAAAAAAGAGAAAATCGCGATCGATCGCTAGCGCAAGTCGCTCGGCTTCTTCGCTGCGCTGCAGTCACTAAAATCAAACACCAGCGCTTGGCGATTTCAGAGCGGGTTTCCAGCCCGTACGGTATTCTGTGATAGAGCGAAGTATGCCAACCGTAAGAGTTCTTTAGGGTTCGGTGGTACTCTATCCCGACATCAATGTTCAATCGTAAATATCTTGATATATAAACGACCGATCAGCTTATAAAACTCAGGCGATTCCTGTCTGAGCTAAAGGTTTGCAATTATGATTACAGCATTAGCTGGAACAGTGATTTTTTTTTCAATCCTGGGCAAAGTTAATCAATGCCTTTAAGGTATCAGCTAATATCTCTCTACTGTCAAAACTTTATGAGATCATCTGATTTATATTTCATGATAATACCTTTCTTGAATGGGCGGCACAAACAAATAGAATTCCAGTGCCAACTAATAGTATGGTTTGGATAACACGAGGTCCTGCAATTGATGAATATCTTACAAAGGAAGATTTTTTTTCAACCAGCAGGTATGAAATATTTTGCCCAATTACTAAAGTAGAAGCGTGACAAAGAAGTTGCTAGAACAATGGGTATCTGCTGGCATCAGAGATAGGTAGTATTCAATCTGTGCAATTTCCTTAATAGCGGTTTGGAGGTTATATCATCTCTTTTACATTATGGATGAAGGTTTATGATCAAATGGCCTAATGAAAAATATCTTTACAGCTTTCCTGGACCACTGAATGCAGTCATCTGAGAGGAATATGGAGAAGATAATAGCTCAGCACAGCTGAATGAGACACGTTCACGTCACCGCTATTTCCCAGCCATTTGCAAAGCGGCAAGTAGAGAACAAATAAAGCTCGTAAGAGAATTTGAAATGTCATATTTACGCCAAATGCATCCTCTTCTACTCCCAAATGCGCTTTCAGATGCGCAGGGATTTAATTTGCTGAGAATCAAAAACAGAGGCAGATCTGATTAAGCATGAATTATTAAGAGCGCAGTCTCCTGAAATATTTACAAATGATTAATAATCTGGCCATGTGACAAACTCTAGGTACTCTCTCTCTCTTTCAATGACAGTTTTTCTCCATTCCCTGCTTTGTGCTTAATGATGCATTGTTAAATCATAAATCTTATTTGTCAACACTTTATTCTCCACCAACATTGAGAGTAAGCTTCAATAATTTGCTGAAGACAATTTTTTAAAGGGTTTTTGAAACTTCTCCCCTGCTTGATAATCTTACTGCAATTGATCTGGTTCATGCTTGAAGAAAGAGATTCTTTGTCTCTGCCCCACACTATGCTGCTTTTTTCTTTACTTTCTGACAAGGAAAATGGTATTACTTTACCTACGGGAAGGAACAAATTGCTATCTATTATTAGTCTGATGCTGGAAAGAATACCTAACAACATTCTATTTTTATCCTGTCAACAATCTTTCATTAAAAGAGCAGATAGGAAAAATGATGTCTCATACATAAATCTGTTAAATAACCTTTAAAGGCTCTGTTTAACTCTTGAAAACATACGTTGAAAATGTAGTCCAAAAGATCGTGCAAAACCAGATTATATATTTGGTCAATTTTGGTGACAACAGTTTGAAATGTTTTTAAATGACTCCTCTAGTTATATGTAAGATTGAAGAGTCATGTGTATCACAATACCAAAATAGCCTTCATTATGTTCATTTCAAACCGTCATTATTGTTACCTTTCTAAATTTCATGTTGATCATTACAACTTTCAGGATTTTTTTTTTTCATTCTAAGACAAATTGGGAAACAATTCACCTTCTATTATTACCTTCTTCAAATTTTAAAACAGGCCCTTGAACCTATTAAAGACGATTTCATATTCATGAAAAATACATATTCAATGGGCTTCACACTCACATATGTAGGGCTTTAGTATCCAACAAGTTAAATATTTTAAATTATGATTTTAAAAAATCAATAAAAGTTATGAGAGGAAGCACTTCAGGAAAAACAATCAGAATTTCACAAGGGGATATTTTAGATAATCATTGCCATATTGTTTTAAAAAATATATCCACACAGACTTACATGAAAAGGGATAACAAATGAAGGAAATTTCTCTTTCTGGAAGTTTCACAATCTGCACTGTATGAACATTATCCTGTATTAAAATTGAAAAATGTGATGGACAAAGCAGTCATTCTCTTGCTTGTTTGAAAATTTGAAATCATACCTCCCCAATTTTCCATTTTGAACAGAATTAGCTAAGATTTGTTTTAATCATGTCATCAAGTGTGCATCTTACTTTAAAAGCCAAAAGAATGGGATTATTATAGAAATTTAGGCCTTCACATGCAACAATTATCCTTTTTAAATTAGTGCTTTGGGATGCCCCAATTTTCCAAACCCTTTTAACGTAACGATATAATGATAGTGAGAAACACATAAATCTTTTTGTGAAGTGTGTACCAGAAAACAGATAAGTTTCAGCTTTGCAACCATACTTCCCCCGGAAGACTGCCCGCAGCGTCATGGGAGTAACCCAGGCGGATCGTCAGTCGGCTTTGGAAAATGTAACCTTCACTTTCAGTGGGCAACCAAACAGGTTACCATCTAGGAATTCATGTTACATCTACCAGGTTCCCATTGGCTACATCTTGATCATGAGAGGCAAAAGCAATTAATGAGATTTAAATATTGATATTTGAATCAAGATCAGAATCTGATTTTTTTCACATGTGTGAATCCAAAAAACTCACTATTAGAAAGATTTTTCAAAAAATCTCAATGATACAGCAGAGTTCTATGTGTGTGAACATTAGTGAGATTCTATTATCAATATTTTCTATCCCCCCCCCCCCATGCACCACGCCATACTGCAGTAGTATCCTTGGCACAAACATCTACGAGTTTGCATCGCGCATGCACATTGAGGGTCTAATAATATCAATATTATTCGCTAGTGAGTTTTGTGAATGGTCACAGCAAAAGTGAGATTTTGATCGCAATCAAAATCGCTGTTTTTCATGTGTGTGAATGCACCTAAAGGTAGATAAAAGGCCTAAAGCTCCAGGCTGAGACTCAAACTTACAACCATCGATCGTGATTGGAAGTCATGAGGACATACTCCAGTACTGCTCTGCACTACTGAATTCACCCATTCCTCTAGGCTTATTGCAGGGGCAAGATGACTCTCATAGGTAATGAATTAACCTGTTAAATACAGTGAGAGAGATGACCCATTGGAAACATTGTTGAATGAAAATGAACACCTCAAACGGGTTAAACATGGCAGTATAATGTAACTTAATTCAGAGTTTTACCTATGTTCATGATATTTCGCTTTTCAAAGATCTTTGACTACATCTTCACGTCAGCCCTAAAACACTCTGAGAAGTTAAAAAAATATCTTGAATCATGTATAACATTATAATATTTGATTTCTTAAAATTGATATATAAGGTGCAGAGCAAATACGCATGATTTGATTCAATTCATTGCATTCCATTCAATGCTCGATTCCCATTTCACTCACTTTATAGTTTGTTAGGTGTAAACTTGAAATGGAGAGCATGCATGTTTCATGTATGTACCTTTGACTAGATTCCTCCAGGCTCCCGATTCTCTTAAGATGTTTGCTTTGTATTTGCAAAGCACTTTGAACATTTGTTCTCCCCTGAACGGCACAGCTGCTTTCTGCTGGGAATTAAATGAAAGCCGACACTTTATAAACAAACCCTAGAAAAGGATGCAGGGGAAAGGTAGGGCCGGGGAAGGTAAAGGTGTGATATTGTTTTCTTCTAAATGTGCCATGCATGCAGAGCAAGTCTTATAAGACGGAGAGCAACAGATGGATGTGCAGCCGGCTCAGAGGACCCCCTTTCATATTGAAAGAATTCTCTGGATCAAATCAGGAGCAGGATGCGATTTAGCTTAACCCATTGCCTACGGGAACCGGGTTGTCCCTGTATTAAACCTATGGGAATTAGAGAATTCAGTAGTCATCGGATCAAGATAATCTATAGTTCTGGTTGCAAAAAAGAAACAATACATTCTCATATTGTACCACTTACATGTATATGGAAGGATATAAGTAGCATATACTTGATCATTGCATAAATGATATTGGATGAATTTTATTATAGGTATCAGAAAAAAAAATCCCCTAAATTGAGGTTGTATCACCATTCTGTCAATCATGTCAATGTTTAAGATCATGGCACAGCAATTCCAAAGAAATTTGTACATTTAGTGTACAGACACATTTTTACACAAACATACATGCCCTGTATAAGAGAATTTAGATTATGCCTACCCATGATCTAAATAATATTTCTCAATTTGTATGCTTGCTGTATAGTATCAACCTTGCCATAAAGAACCAGCCCCATTCGATCAACAACAACAACAAACTATAACTATAAATCATTCCCATTCCAGTTTATATGTCAATTGTATCAGATAGTGGTGGGATGTGATACCTGCAATCAGAGAAAATCTGTGCTGAAGGCTCATCAGCGTAACTCGGTCAGATGGGACCCTCCGTGTCATTGGCGGGAGGGGGGGGGGGGATGGTGGCAAAGATCGGTATATTAACACCTGTTCTTTGAATATTTCATTTCTAGGACTGGTAAGTATCTGCAACTCATATAGTTTGTGCAAGACTTATTCATCGCTGGACCATTACTTTAGGTATAACACAATCGCAAAAACTTTAAAGAAATCAACTCAAGGACAATATCAATATTTGCATTGCATTGCCAGTAGAAATCATGTTCAGATTATCTAACATGTCACTGTCGTGTTCGCACAGTTCAATAGGTGATGCACAAGGCTATTCAAAGTGCCTTAGGTCTTTGCAATTGTGTAGTACATATCATAACATAGAAATGAAAGTACATGACTTCTACATGCACAGGACATGGTCTCTAAATCAAAGCTCATGTCAAATTGAAAGTGGAGAGAATTAAGTGTGAACAAAGCACTTGACACAATGACGCTTAGGATACCTTTCTCTCTCTCTCTCTCTCTCTCTCTCTCTCACAGAGTGCAGAGGACAAATAAAGGTACCAGTTCCTATTTAATCACAAAAATTGACGACGTCTCCTCAGGACTATTGGCTGTGCTACATCAGATAGAGATGTTTCTTTGGTATCAAACAATGGTATGTAAATATTCCATCTTTTCCTTTTCAAATAAGATCTAGCAAATACCCATGTACCCCCTTTCTCTCATTGGTGCCATTTTTTTTATTTGATTGAATTAAATTATTCATGCAGTCAACTCACAATTCATGCAGATCAAGAATATTGGATTACCCTAAAATTATTGTACAAAAAAAATATATGAATTTTTCATTATTTTCATATCAAATAAAATAGAGGTGCAAATGTTATATGCAGAGCCTGTTTTTCTTCTTGGGAACATTTTCATTTTCATAGATGAAGTATCCATATTCTCAACTGCCAATTTTTGCAGATTAAGAATACTGGATTACAAAAAAGGTATTGCTGGTAATGTAATGTTATTCACATGTCATTCATATGCAATTCATGAGCAATTCACAAAGAACATTTAAAAAATCAAGCGGTAGTACTCTTTTGACAATTGTGAAATAGCAATCTATTTTCAATGCATGAAGACAATATGAGTGAAAGTTATGTTTGTTAATTTGTAGCTTTAATATAGTCAATGACAAATAAGTGCTTTTAGATGAGCAGTCACTGGACCTGGGGATCTAAGTCCTATCTGAGGGACTAGTGCAATATAGCAAAGGACATCTTCAAATTAGCTTGTTTCAGACCTTGGAACTGCCAGTTACCACACCATTTCTCTACCACTGAGCCATGGCACCTCATCTAAGGAATTTGATACTTGTTAGAAATTAAACAGTGAGCAAAATTAAAGCAAGAAACGTTAATCCATACAGCGCAAAAACCTCTATAATCACTTCATTCATTCTTTCTTCTGAGAAACCTGGGTAAATATGATTGTTGTTGTTGTTATTATTATTAATACTATTACTATTATTATTGTTGTTGTTTATCATCATAGACCAATAATTGTTTCTTTTACTGTGACATTAACTCTTTATTCACCATGGATCAAAACCCTGGACTGCCATATTGTTTGGAGTATACTATACATGAACACTGGACGTGTGTTAAAAGTCGACTGTGGCAGACCCGTTTGTTCCACTGGTCGACCAAAGTCAGTAAAGGGTTAATGAAACCATATAACATACAAAATATTAGTCACATGACAAATAGATTCTACCAAGTACCAATTATTTGGATGATTATCAAAGAAACCTTTTGATAAGGATATTTTAGTTTGATGGTGAATCCTTGAAGTATATTTACAACAAAAAATGGCATAAACATCAAGAGTGAAGTATATGGTATTTTGAGAGTAACTTTAAAAAGTTGTTGTCCTAGAAAGGTTAAGAGGAAAACATATAACTTCATAAAAACTATGCTCGAAAATGAACATGACTGACCCTCTAATCACTTCCTTGAAAATAATTTTCTTGTAAAAAATAAGATGGGTGACATTTAGATTCACAGATTCAATGATCAAAGGAAATAGCATGATCATTAGTAGCTTGAGGTGCTAGCTGCCTTTAAAAAAAAAAAAATATGTACTCTGCCAACACCCCCCCCCCAAAAAAAAATAATGTGAAGCCATGCTTTTTGCTTATGTTGAATACATGTAAAACGGTACATTATTAGAGTACTATTAACTCTTTGCTGGCTTTAGTCAACCAATGGAACAAACATGGGGCTGCCACACTGAACTTCTGGCACATATACAGTGTATATGTGTTATGTACTCCAGATAATGTGGCAGTCCATTGTTTTGGTCCATGGCGAACAAAGAGTTAAGGGCTGGTCACATATCAGTAATAATGATAACAATAAAATCAGCCTACAATGTATGTAAAAAAAGTTACTGTATAAATGGTTATTTTCGCGATTTTCGCGAGTCGGTCCTCGCGAAAATTTCCACTTCAATATATGGCTGTTTATAGTAACAAAAACATCACAAAAATCGCGAAATTAAACCCTCGCGAATTTCCCTACCTAGTCCAAAATCGCGAAAATATCTGTACGTGAAAAAAACAGCTTATACAGTATTGGAGCTCACCAATATCTGTTAATGAGCCTTCAGCACAAATTTTGTAGGATCCAATACCCTTTATCATTATTGTTGATATGTAAGTGGCCCTTTATCTAAGTGAAAAAGTTTTTAAAGGGGCTGTACATCAGCAAGTGAATAACATGTCTACCAGACAGAGCAATGAGAATATACATTAGCTTTGTTCGCACAGCTTCGTCATAGTTTCAAACTTAAAATATGGGAACCTCAAAGTTTTAAACAACAACCCAATATTAATGATGGGGTTCACACGGCATGAAAACAATGACTGCTCCAAGTTTTAAACTATGAGCAGTCATTGAAATTAATTGAAACGACAAGCTGGTGAAACCTCAAAGTTAATTGTATCTGCACTGCACATAACTTTGACTGAGGGCCCCGCTGCTCCTGGGTTTTGTGTTAACATTGAGATCACTCATGGTTAAAAACTTCAAGTAGATTTTAGGTTTTAGAAATAAGTGCGTCTGCATGAGATAATCTCGAAATTTAAAACCATGAGCTAAACTCAAAGTTTACGGCCTATCGTGTGAACATAGCTAATGTTAGCAAGAAGGTGTACATAGCAAATTCCATTACTGAAATTGAATTCATGAGTCCTGGACAGGTGTAGGGGAGCTCATCATTGTTAGTTGGAAGAGTCAACAAGAGGGAGAGATCTTGGTGAGGGTGTATTTATTCAAGTCATTCATGTCGCTAACTCACTACGTCAAAAGAAGATCAGACGTAACGCTAATCAAATCAGACTAGTTATGTAAACTTCTTCTCGCTAATCCACATGAACTGTTATCAATCTCTATGTGATTCTTCGCTAATCCACATGAACTGTTATCAATCTCTATGTGATTCTTCGCTAATCCACATGAACTGTTATCAATCTCTATGTGATTCTTCGCTAATCCACATGAACTGTTATCAATCTCTATGTGATTCTTCGCTAATCCACATTAATCATCAGCAATCTCAATGCGATTCTTCAGAACTATGAGTAAATGAAGTAGCTTCCTAACATTATCGTATTTCATTAGGGGCCATTTCATACAACCAGGCAATAAAGATGTTCTTTACAATGATATGCAGGCCCATTTGCATGAGCCATCGGTGCAGACCCCAAACATCCCTTCAGGATAAGTTATAGAAGTGACTTGTATCGTAATTGGTTGAAAGACCTGTTATAATCATGAATATCCCAATAGCTAATCAGGTTTAAGCATTTTTTTTTTCTTCTGGTTACATATAGATGGTTGATCCTGATTGGTTGAGTGATCTATACTGTTAGCAATCACGACCCTCCCAACAGCCATTTAGGACAAAACATTTTTCAGTTAGATGGTTTATCATGATTGATTGAATGATCCACTGTTAAAATCGTGAATCTCCCAAACAGCTGATCCAGATCAAACATTCAACTGTCTTGTTTAGAGACCAATCATAATTTTCTGGTATCAACAAAATTCTTCCAATAAATAGAACTTTATAGTTCTGATTGCTTATTGGACAGCTTCAAATCAATCATCATACAAGCAAAAACACATACATCAGAGCTGAGGTTGATGTAGCTCTGGATACCCCAAAAAGAGATTGAGGAAAAAATAAATACGGATACAAGAAATATTTTTTTTAAAGTACAAAATATCAAAATCTCACTTTCTCTACCACCAAAAAATCAGAAGTATTATGAACAAAAAAGCAAGTTTTACATTAATGATTATTTCAATTGATTGAAGTTTATATAGTGACTACAGTTTACCCAATTTACTGTACACAGATGCTCGCCAACTTTCCCTCGGGACTTTACATGCTAATTAAACAGTATCATTTAGAAATTTCAGCAAAGACCATGCCACTTTAATACAAAATGGCCACAAGTCTTCATTCACTGAAAATATGACTCAAATTCCTTGACAGAGGGAAACGAGAGTGCTAGCAACTCATTTTAAATAACTAGAGGCTATCATTACAGAGCAGCTCCATACTGAAGACTGAATTTGTATAGTTACCAACATAGATGACTGTTTTTAATCACGGAGACTTGATTTCCACAAATATATATCAAAATGATGAAGAATATCATGGATTTTGAAAAGAAAACTAAAAATCACTTACCTGATGAGGAGTTCAAGGTGAGCA
>CM046834.1:51105553-51150553 GCA_025618425.1 Heliocidaris tuberculata | reverse complement strand
GCATAAATTTGCATAATTAATGAATTTCAAAATTCTGTGTAGAAGTTTGGAAGCCCCCACCCAGCCCTATCAGATAAAACAATCGGAATCAAAATCCGATGTGAAATAGAGGAGAAGTAGCATTTTTCGTCAATTATGAATAAATTTGCATAAATTTGCATAATTAAGGAATTTCAAAATTCTGTTTAGAAGTTTGGAAGCCCCCGCCGAGCCCTATCAGATAAAACAATCGGAATCAAAATCCGATGTGAAATAGAGGAGAAGTAGCATTTTTCGTCAATTTTGAATAAATTTGCATAAATTTGCATAATTAATGAATTTCAAAATTCTGTGTAGAAGTTTGGAAGCCCCCACCCAGCCCTATCAGATAAAACAATCGGAATCAAAATCCGATGTGAAATAGAGGAGAAGTAGCATTTTTCGTCAATTTTGAATAAATTTGCATAAATTTGCATTATTAAGGAATTTCAAAATTCTGTGTAGAAGTTTGGAAGCCCCCACCCAGCCCTATCAGATAAAACAATCGGAATCAAAATCCGATGTGAAATAGAGAAGTAGCATTTTTCGTCAATTTTGAATAAATTTGCATAAATTTGCATAATTAATTTCAAAATTCTGTGTAGAAGTTTGGAAGCCCCCACCCAGCCCTATCAGATAAAACAATCGGAATCAAAATCCGATGTGAAATAGAGGAGAAGTAGCATTTTTCGTCAATTTTGAATAAATTTGCATAAATTTGCATAATTAAGGAATTTCAAAATTCTGTGTAGAAGTTTGGAAGCCCCCACCCAGCCCTATCAGATAAAACAATCGGAATCAAAATCCGATGTGAAATAGAGGAGAAGTAGCATTTTTCGTCACTTTTGAATAAATTTGCATAAATTTGCATAATTAATTTCAAAATTCTGTGTAGAAGTTTGGAAGCCCCCACCCAGCCCTATCAGATAAAACAATCGGAATCAAAATCGGCCAAGAAATGACGGAGAAGTAGCATTTTCTAACATTTGAGCACACACGGACAGACGGACGGACGGACGGACGGACACACACACACACACACACACACGCACACACGAACGGAGCCCGTTTCATAGTCCCCTCGCGAACTTCGTTCGGCGGGGACAAAAAAATGATGCAGTCATTTTTCACTAATATGTCCTTTCTATCTTATGGGTTGACTTTATAATCAATGTCATGTTCAGTTTTGCTATCCATGACTATCCATTATTATACTATATTTTCAATGTCAAAATCTAATCTCTTAAATCAGCAATAGATCTATGATTGCTATTTAGCACTTTTTCATATCACCTTTGACCTTTCATAATATCTCCCTCCCTGTAAACAAATTAGAAAGTTATGCATCAGAGAATATATATAGGAAAAAGAACCATATCTAAAGTTCAACATAGTGTCCTAATATTCAAATTTGACCTTTGATCTTTGACGTCATCAATGCAAAACTATGATACTCCATTTTCCTTTAAAAATCAAAGACTTTGATAATTAATTGATAACTGTAAATCTTGCAGACTGGCAGACAACCCCCCGCCCCCTACCACCCAAAAAAAATAATAAATTACTAATTACCCACGCCGATGAAATCGGCAGGGTTATGTAAAGGGTTCCGTATGTTTGTATGTTTGTTTGTTTGTTTGTGTACAAGATAACTAGAGAACGGGTGAACGGATTTGCACCAAATTTTCAGGGATTGTTTGGATAGTGACAGGAAAGAATCCATTAAATTTTGGTGATGATTGGTGGATCCCAGCAAATTCTGTGAGACTTTCTAGTTTTGACTCTGTAGTATAGTATATGTAAAGATCACCGTTTCGGAGCCGATACCGATATCCCAACAAAGCGCATCGATAGCTTAACACTGGTAATGGCGTCAGCACCATTCTCAACGAAGAAGAAAAAAATGTTTTTAACTACTGATTTATTAGTCTAGAATATCGTAAAATTGCCCGAGTAGTCCGGTGATTCTAAAAGCAATCCTTATTTGATCTAGAGACCGGTAAGAAACTTCACAGAAATGGATAGTATTGATAGGAACAGTAAGTTTAGATTTAATTTCTCTCAAGTTTCTCACTTGCAGCAGAAAATGCTGCGGTAGCCAATATGCAGCTAGACGCCGGATCGGACGGCCCAGCGCGTACATGGCTAACGGCCAAATTTCGGGCATCGGCTCAGATTAGCCGTGAAGCCTTACTTTTGCATTGTGATTGTTGATTTAGAACTCATCCTAGTTAATAATGTGGATTCTCTGGGTCTTTTACTACGGAATATCGAACATCATATTTATCAAATCTATCTGGAAAGAGACCGGTAAGAAACTTCACAGAAATGGATAGTATTGATAGGAACAGTAAGTTTAGATTTAATTTCTCTCGAGTTTCTCACTTGCAGCAGAAAATGCTGCGGTAGCTAATGCAGCTAGACGCCGGATCGGACGGCCCAGCGCGTACATGGCAAACGGCCAAATTTCGGGCATCGGCTCAGATTAGCCCCAAAGTTTCATTACTTTTGCATTGTGATTGTTGATTTAGAACTCATCCTAGTTAATAATGTGGATTCTCTGGGTCTTTTACTACGGAATATCGAACATCATATTTATCAAATCTATCTGGAAAAAAAACTAGGTAGGATTTTTTATTCACTCATTCCGCCCCTTTAAAAACCAAAGGTAGATCTAGTTCCTTTCCGTGTGCTCTAGATCGAACGTTGGACTAAATGTTGGCCTAGATTTAATTTCAGACCTATATGAACATACTACCTCATAACACCTGTAAAATTACACTTCGAATGATGCCTACTGACTTTATTTCTCACGGCTAATCCCCCAAATTTCCCGTATCTAGCATACAAGTAGCAACACCAGCACCAACACCGAACGTGAAATGAAAATTTCTTAATCCCTAGGGTATAGTGTTAGTGAACGGAATTTTGTACATGAAATTAAACACCGGCAACCGGAACTACGTCAGAAAATCAGAGGTCAACACCTAACACCGACTGATTTTTTTCTCATTTCATAGTCGGTGTTAGATCATGATTTCGCGGCAAAATAAACACTAACCACAAACACCAACACCGAGCGTGAAATCACCCAATGTAGATTTCAGTTTTGACCCCATAGTATAGTATTGCAACTACTCTGTAGCACCGCCAAGGCGTGGGTCTGCCGCCTTTGACGGCCCCTCTAGTTCCACTTATATTGCTTTTTCTAGGAAGTTGCACAACACCAGTCTTTTGATAAGCACTAACATAATAGTGAAATGAAGGCAATCTATTCATCCTCTCCGGTAGTAAAAGCAAATTCTTTATACATGTATATATCTTATTATTTCTAATGGAAATACTTCTAAAATACATTTCCTTCATACAAAGTGATCAAATGGTGAGCCAACCTCAAATGGAATTACAGATGGAATTGAATTGATCGAATCAAATTACGAGAACTTAGCCATGTGAAACTGGTGACGAAACAAAGATAAGAATGGGTTACAACATTTCCATTTACCTAAATTGCAAGTACTTTTCCCCCACTCTTTGTGGTGTCTGGTATTGATATTCTGAATATCATCATTCAATGTATGTCATAGACAGATAGTGGTCTGAGTCTGTTTCTCTCCATATTGACTTGATATCTATGCATTAGGAGGGCAAATAAAAAATGTACATACAAATGGAAGTCAAGCCACACTATTATGGCATGAGCCTATTACATCTCTCCATAAAGCCTCCCACATCCATCTTTTTTCATCTCGTTTTTCCGAGTATCACCTGGTAATTTTTCTGAGCAGGGAAAGGGACCTATTGCGGTGAGCAACTCCATCATCCTAGACTAACCAGAATTAAACAAGATGACATGCACTGCCGGAGCCTATTTCCATCGGTTGAAACTAACTTTTACTGGTGGATATTTAGGCAAAAGTTTGTCAATAATCAATGCATACAAAGTGTGGAAAGAATATGACTGTTTTCATTGTTCATTTCTTCTCTATCAAACAGTGTCATTCTTGCTACATTTCCTCTTCCACACCATGAGAATTGCCAACGATTATTGTAAAATGAACTTTTGAAAGTTTTTTTAAATTTCATTTCATCCAACAAAAGACCAATTTTCAGAAAAAATGTGTTTGTTCTTTTTCTAGACGAAAGAATTAGCAAATTTTTAGTCAAAATATAAAGTTCATCATCGCCATTCTTGGGCGGGATTTCCGGCATTGATTCTTAAACAGTCTTCATCACCATCCCTCACTAATTTCTTATGATAGGTTTATAAACAATTTACAGACATTTCATCAAAATGGGATATGTACTTTACAAAACAAAATATAATTATTAGTTATCCTCTCTCTCTCTCTCTCTCTCTTTCTCTCTCTCATTCTCTCTCTCTCTCTCTCTCTATTAATGTCACAGCTCTGCTAATAGTGTACAAACTACAAAACTGAATATAAAGCAAGCATTAAAAGACTTATTGATGGAGATGTAACAGATTGGATTTTTTTTTTCTTGGGGGGGGGGGGGGGGAGCTACTAGCTGGCACATGAAGACTTAATAGATTTATCAAACTATATGCACAAGAATGATACAAGACAAGAATACTAATTGTCCAACATGAGATATCAATTTTCCAAATTCAGCTCATCCAATTATACACCAAGGACTCATAACTATCAAGGAGCGACATTCACCAGACTTGAAGAATGATTGGTCATTGATTCCTCATTCCTTTGCTAGGCATGCAGCAGTGTCCAACACCCAAGTCAAAGTGAATGTTGGAAGTTTGATCATGCATAGATTTTCACATCCCACCCAAGTATACCAGACAGAACGATTTCTTCATTATCACACATGAGATATAATCCCTTCAAATTAGCACTTCCTAGGGCCATTAACAACAATCAGGAGCCAGGATGGAAATGATGGGTTATTATTTCTCCATTTCACAATCTGCTTGGGGGTACAGCATTGTCTCTTATCCCCATCACTACAAATGTTGGAGTTCGGAACATCCACAATGCAGCAAATTTTGTTCAAGAGAATAATTGGTCTATGCAATAAAGGGTTTTCGATGATCACACAATTCTGGAAATCATCGCTAGGGTCTCTTCAGATGACAACAATGATTGATATCATAATGCAAATGGACAACTTGGGAAAAGCTGCTCGGAAAACCTGCATTCATCACTGGTGACGTCCCGCCGAGAAAAAAACATGACAAGATTTTAATCGGCCTCTGTAAATCAGTCATTTTCCCCCTCCTGTTCCATTTTTTTTTTCATTACCACTGAACTAATACTCCTTCCAGAGCTATCACATCGCATCATGGTAAGTGTCGGGAAGTTTATTGGTTTGGACATGAATTGAATCGTCTGGGGTTGATTGTGTAAACAGCATCTTCCATCAATGTTCCACGTATGATCCAGCCAAGTCAGATTCCAGAGGCTTTGCTTGGGGGCGAAGAAATGATAACCCTTATATGATTTAAGATCACTCTCCATATTTTTCAATCACTCTCCATATTTTCAGTCACTCCATATGTAGACATGCGAAAGAAATTCTCTGTAATTCTCTTATCATTTTTGCTCTGGCACTTTGACATACAAAACAAACAAGTGAAACTGGTCATAATCAATGATAACTTGTCATCAGGGAAAGAGTTCGAAAAAAGTTCATTTTCCAGTAGTTTAAATATTATTCACACTTTCCCAACAAATTGACAATTCCTACCTTGACTGATGTTTGCTCTAGAGAACTTTGGATTTCAAAGTTCTTTTTACAGGCAAAATAAATCTTCTTGAATGGTTGAAATGTGCTTGAAGGAAACGTATTTGAAAGGTTATAAGCAAAATGATTAACATCTTAGTATGTTAAAAGAGGGGAACATCTGTCATTTTTCAGCATCGTCCACACAACTTTACATGTACAAGTAGCTCAAGTCACCACATGCTTTTCAGTTACAAATACATGCTATAAATTATCACAAATACATTCAGACAATTTGTTTGCTCATTCGTACATGTTTATAGGCACTACCCTAATATTTTTTAAAAAGAAAGGAAAAAGATTAGGGATGCACACAATGTAAGAAATGGTTATTTTTACCTGTTTATGACTGCTCAAACACGTCAGGCCCATTTATGAACACAAGGGCATAAATAACTAAAAGATGGCAAATAGTATTTTTCCTAAATTTGTATAAATGGGGCTTCGTCCATGAATCAAATGTAAAAGACAAGTAGAAAACATGTTGCAAATAGCTACAAAGTTCATTCAAGAATTCTGTGATTCTGTTTCTTTGCTATGTTTAAACATCAAATAGAACAAAATATACCTTGTCAGAGGAGCAAAGTAATAACCAATCACCAAACACGGTGCAATTAGCTGAAACTATATTTAAAGGGCAATCCAACCATGGTAATAACATGATTGTGTGAAAAGCGGAACAAATAAGAAAAACAGGATGGTGAAAGTTTGAAAGAAATTGGACAAGGAATAAGAAAGTTATGAATGTTTGAAAATGAGATCACTACATTTATGCGAATCTCAAACTGGCAATTTGGCGAGTTGATTGTGACATACTGGTGGACAACTCTCCCTATGTTGTACACAAAAATATCATTAATTTGCAGTTTTCTCAGAAGCGCCTTTACCCTCGGGGCAGTACTCAGAATATATTTTAGATGGCATATTGTAATAGGTCTTCAAGAAAGAAAATGATCCTACTAAGTAATACATTTTGAAAAAAAAATGACATTTTAGTCATGTTGTGTGTTGTGAGCGAATGGGGGAGTTATCCGCCAATATATCACAGTGACATTACTTATTCAGCCAATTTGAAATTCCCATTGAGTGATTACAACTTTCAAAAATTCATAACTTTCTTTATTTTGCTTGTCTGATTTCGTTCAAACTTTCAACGATCTGCTTCTCTGATTTTTCCTCTTTCTTTCAGAGCAACTTGCCATTATAAGGTTGGATTTCCCTTTCAGGAAGCATATTTTCTCTAATTTGCTTTCATGAATTTCTTGTACTTCATCTCTCTCTCAGGACTGATTTTGCTTTATTGCCATTTGAAATATCAAATAATCCAACACAGTCATCTGAAAATAAACACATGGTCTTATTTGTACAAACAATAGAAATAACTTCCAATACTAAAAAAGAACCATTTATTGAATAATATTTTCAATGAAGTTGCTCTTCTCTATTGTTGCTCAGTTTTTAAATTCTTTTCCAGTAAAACACAGAACCAAAATGATCACAAAAAATCCTGAATGAAGTACTTATTCTGTTGTTAATTTTTGATAAATCACAGCATTTTCTTGTAAGCCAAACCTGGCAATCTAGAAAATTAGTATCAATAATGTAAGAAAAATAGTAACATGCTCAAAAACTATTTCAGAATTCCATTGAAAGGAACCTTAAAGATAAAGTAGAGTTCTTGTCATGTGCTTACATTGCGAAAGAAACTGTCTCAAAGAAATTGGGAAAGGTTGATCATGTCTGCAAAAGAATTGTTTTATACAGTGAGGTATTGGAATCATCAAAATGATCTGAAATTGACCCAATCTGGTTAAAAAGCGCACATACTGCACCCAGAAATGGGTATATGGGACTGCACACACATGTGGCATGAATGTTTGGCAGGAAGATTTCACCTATTTTCGTTATAATTCGAATATGAGAGCATTTGAAGAGCTATCCTTTTTAGGGGGAATTTCTAGTAAGATGTTTTCCAACCTGACATAAAAAGAATAAGAAAGCTCACAAATTATTTTTCACTTCTCCCAGAACTCAACCGTCTCTTTAATCAAGCCTGTTATGTTTTAATAGGGGACATCTTATTGTAAATAGCACTTACGACCGATATTGCCTTGTTGTTACATTTAGATACCAAATGTGACCCGGCACCACAAAACCACCAAAAAGTCGCAAAAAACAATTTTTCTGATTTTATCATATTTGGATAGAACAAAGTCTCAGCTTTAAAATGATATATGACTCATTATAATTGAAACTTTCTAACCCTTTTAATTCAGCGAATGAAAGGAGCTTGTAAGACAGGTTTACTGGTATTAAATAGGGAGGAAATGAGCTCTAAAGTTGAGGCCTATTCAAGCGTGCGGAGTAAGAAAACAAGAGAGAAAATCAATGGAGAGTGAATCAGAAGGCCATAGCACCCACTATGAATGAATTGTCGGATTAGGTTGATATTTGGTAGGAGTGTTAAACATAGTTCATTCATTCTATTGCCAAGACTTCAAATTGTGAACTTTAGTTGTTCGAAAGTTATTATGATGCAAATGAGAGTGTTCTAATAAATGAGAGTGTTCTAATGGGAGATTAAGCGCACCTCAGTGGCCTGACACCTGCACTAGACAATGCCTATTCACTCCTTTGGGGTGTCTTTCTTTGTTCCCTGTTACATAATACTGGTTTGTTACCTGTGTAGTCCTTCTGTTATCATACATTGAACTTGTAATTTAGCCTATAATTGACTTGAATAGGACCTACTCTTTTTCTTGTTCACATTGATTATCCTATGCAAATTGTTTTACATAGAACTTACATACTCTTTCCTTGCTCACATGAATAAACTTGATCGTTCGTCCTTTTTCAGACTCTGTTTCGTCATCGAAATGGAACTTAAAACTGCTCTGTAATTTGCTTCTGCGACTATTGGTGAACTGTAATATCAGTATGATGAGATTGCTGAGAGTTTATTCTTTCTATCAGTATAAAAATTATTAGGGAAAAGGTAATTTAAGGCCCGTGAGATTGCAGTGTATGAGGGTGAGCGGTACCGATTAAAAAAAGATCATACGGGAAGGCGAAGAATTAGGAAGAAACCGAAGCTGTGCTAAAAAAACTGGTCTAGAAAAACTGTTAAAAATTCATCTTCTATTGTGTTTTAAGCTTCCAGATTTTGATATAAGGTACAGAAAAGAACGATCTTTCAGAAAAACCAAAAATCACAAAATAAAATTTTCCAAACCAAATTTCCATTTCAGCTGTTTACACAAAATCAAGGGTTGCGACTTTTTGGTGGTTTTGTGGTGCCGGGTCACAAATATCACAATCAATTAATTTTACTACAAACAACTGACTTTTACCTAAACACCTTGAAAATAAATACCGGTACTATTTTTGACTAATGTCCGCAGAAAGTTGTCAATGAAGTTAATCTGCTGTGGTAATTTCTTCAGAAATGTGAGACTTTCTTAACTGCCACGGTCTGGTGGCATCACTTGCGGTCTAGCCCTTTGATACCACTTACGCGCCCCATTTGTTTTCCCCCGACAATTAACTTTGCTTCATCAGGGATGAACACAAACCAACTCTGCATGTCAATGAGACAAGCAGTCTTCTGGTCTAATTGGATTAGTTTTACAACTGTTTGTATAATTCATCCTTGAAATGAGTGTGTGTGTGTGTGTGTGTGAGAGAGAGAGAGAGAGGGAGAGGGGGGGGATGGGAGAGACAGAAAAAAGGCACACACACACACACACACACACACACACACACACACACACACACACACCGACAGGGAGACAGAGAGACAGAGAAGAAAAAAGGAAAGGGAAAGAAAAGAGAGTGAGAGAGAAAAATAAACAATAAATGAGAGGGGAGAGAAAGACAGACAAATGAAAAAGAAGACAGACACAATAGAGCAGATAAATGCAAAAGAGTGAAAGAAGGAAAATAGTGATGGACAAAGGAGAGGAGAGACACAACTGAGAGAAAGAAAAGTGTGGCAGAGACAGAGAGAGGGAGAGACAAAAAAAACGAGAGAGACAAAAAAAACGAGAGAGACAAAAAAAACGAGAAGAGTCACAAAAAAGAGAGGGAAAGAGAGAGAAGGTAGAGACAGTGAAAGAAGAAAGACAAAAAGAAAAAACAAGAGTGAGAGAGAGGGAGCAAGTGAGAGAGAGGGAGAAAGATAGAGAGAGAGCGAGATCTAGAGAGAAAGCGTCATTGAATACAGGACAGAATATCAATGAGACATTCATATTAAGATTCCATCTTCTAAAATGTAACATCACAAGAAAGACAAATAGATTTATAATGCTAGATTGAAACAACCTTCACCTTCACATATTTTTGTGTGATTTAATGCAATTTCATCTCTGAATATACAACCCTTGACGTCAGGCTCATCCACCTTCCACTACAAGTTTGAAATAAGGATTAACGATGAAGGCAGAGGGAGCAAGTTTAGGGAGCAAGCTTGTTTCCTGTTTTAAAAGACACACGTAGAATAACAATTTCACAGGCACTCTCCTCCATGATCAAGGGCGGGAGATATGGATGGAGGCAAGCGTCGGGAGAGATGGGGGGGGGGGATCACTTTATTGTCAATACCTGCCAGGGAATTTAATATCCAACCAGATTAAATGAAAATTTAATGATTCCTTATCTTCTGTTTATTAAACATATATGACCATCTTTCTCTTTCTTTTCCCTGTCAGTTATTTCGTTAAGTTTGCTCTCTCTCCACTTGCCCACATGTATGCTATGACTCACCATCCCCGGACCTAATGAATCCCATTCAGTTTCTTTCCTCTGATTCCCGTTCCCACCCTTGAATCTAACTCCTCTTTTATTTATCTCTGATGGGTGCACTATTTCACTCTTTTTTTCTCCCACACATTTTTTTTTTCATTGTCACTTCATCGGCAAGATTAATAAAATTCTAAAATGGATATCTCTTTTGAGCTGGTAAGGTATGACCTCAGTCAGCCTGTTTGTCTAAAACTTGTAATGATGGAAGAAAAGGACTAAAGAGCGAATGGGCTCTAACCAAATTGGAATTAATTCAGTTACGGGGAAAGTACAGGAACCGCAAGAGTCTAAATAACCATTAAACACAGTATGGCCCTTTTGATCTTCTACACAAAGACAAATTCCATAAATCTGTTCACTTGAAATCCACTCTGTAAATATATAACCAGGGTTACAAAACAAAGGGGGCAAATGCCCGCATTTGGTTAGGTGATTATTTATAATGGTTGCATGATCAGCTAATGGATTATATACTTTTGTAATCCTTGTAGCCTCGTTAGCCTTTATCCTAGGTGGAAAGGGATAGAAGCACTACTGCACTACAAGAAACTTCAGTAACTTTGGGGAGTGTCCCAAATTCTTATAAAGTTTCATGCAACAGCAAATGAATCAAAAGATTTTTTTGTGGCAATTCCTATAAATCAAGACACTCTTTTTTTTTCTTTTTTTTTGGTGATACCCCAACATTTCTTGGTGCGAAAATGGCTGTCATTAACAATTTGCAAAAGTTTCATGTTTCAAAAATTAGAAATTGCAAAGAACTATAAAATACAAGATTTCCGATTTTACATTAATCTCTGTAATAAGCATCTTGATTAGATATGAACATGTTATTTGGTGTGGTGACATACCACAGGCCATTGATAATACTTTCTGTTCTTACTCTCCCCCAACTTGCTATCCATGCTAATAAACTGAACTGTTTGGAGCCAGAAGGGCATCAAGTCCCATCATATGTACAAAGAACGCCCTTCTGGCTCCAAACAGACCATACAGTCATTCATCTATCTACAGATCAAACTTATGTCACATTAGACCGGTGCTCTGATATATGCTTCAGCAACAATTGCACCAAGGCTTCAATTCATCAAAGATAAAGGGTTAGGATTGCAATAGGGTTTTATGTTAGATTTAGGGGGGTAAACCTCGCTAGTCATAGGGACCGCTATTCATAAGGACCACTTATTCATAAGGACTGCTATCCATAACACGTGACTAAATGAATAGCGGTTTTGTATGTATAGCGGTCCTTCTAAATAGCGAGCAAACCATAGACAAATTACCTCGCTATTCATAAGGACCTCCATTCATAAGGACCACTATTCATAACTATTCATAAGGACCGCTATTCATAACGCGTGTTAAGTGAATAGCGGTTTTCTATGAATAGTGGTCCTTATGAATAGTGAGTGGACCCCAGTTTAGGGTTAGGGTCAGGCATAGTCTTTGGTCCAGAGTTCAGGTTTCAAATTTGGTAAGTGCAAAAAAGTATCATGGAACAAATTTCGCCGGAGCATGTGTTGTATAACCCTTAGATCACATGGATGAGGATTTTTCATAGTGCATTGCATTTTGCACAGTTTTAACATCCTATGTGCCACTAAGATTACAACAATGCATCATAAACAAAGGTCAACGGGCAAATTTGGAGTTATATTTCATTGTTTAATTGAGAATTTGGGCATAAAATGACTTCCAATGAACAAACTTCATGATTCTTTTACCTAATTATGTTTCATGGAGACAAATGAGCTTTTCTTTGTCCAACATAACTTATTACATTTAAATATCACAAAAATATCAAAATTAACACCAAGTGTGGACCCCTTTGAAAAACATCTATTAGCTGACAAGGGGCAATCCAACCTATGAGTGGAGAATAAATAAATCAAATAAAAAATGAACACCAAGTATGACACTTGCTAAAGTAGTATTTATAATTATGACTAGCATTAACAATCCCAAACACAATGAAGGTTGAGAATAATATATTTCGGAAGAGTTTACATTTCATATATTGCTAGAACTAAAGACTCTTTACATCACCTGTTAAAAGCCAGAAGGGGGCTAAAAACTCTGTGTTGAATGATATGAGTTAACACCCTTCTGGCTCTAAAGAGACGATATATGGGGTTATATCCACAAAACCCCATGAGAAACAAACATCTGATAAATCAGCCTGTCACTTTTAAACCCCTTCCCCGATACTTCTATGAGGGCTAACATGTTTAATAACCCCATTAATCTCAATATATATGGGTTATCATGTTTTATAACACCATCAACCTCATTACTAAGTGGAATAATGGGATGTTTTCAGGTCCCCCCCCCCCTCTCCCAGGGGAGAAAGATGATTTTGAATATTGATTTTTTTTTCCTGAATAAAGACTACTGCTCCTGTATGACAGTCTGACTCCCTGCTGAACAGAAAAACATTGAAAAATAACTTTAATAAACAATTTCAAAAAACTAACAAAAGGTAATATATTTCTTACAATAATACTCTGGGAAAGCTTGATCATCAAAATGTTTTTACTAATCAGGAATAATGAAATACACATCTAGTGTAACAAAGCAAGACTGTGGTCAACTTCGTAGGGGGAATTATATAATTTTTTTTCTCCCTTTATTTTGTAAGTTTTTTATTTAGTAAGTTTGCAACTTACGAAGACAAAGATACTTTAAAATAATGTAACATGAGTAACCAAACATTATCAGGGTTGGCAGAAAGTATGTTTCTTCTTCTGAAGTTCTGATACTGTATTTAAGTGAAATGTCATTACATTTCACTTTCTCTATCACCAAGTTTTCGAACAGTTGTCAGAATTGAACTTTCAAGTGTAAAACTTTTTACTTGCATTGCTTATTTCATTAGATATAAAGTATGATTCAATCTCAGTCTATCCTTCCTCTTCTGTTTCTCTCCCTCTCATATTTTTGCTCTCTTCCACACTCTCACTCACTCTCACACGTAGGAGAGACGCAAAAGCAAAATTGCTAGTTTTGCTTGTGCATCTAAAATTACAATTAGATTTATCTGAATAAAAGATTTTGTATTATTTTGCTTAAAAGTGTTAAAAGATTTAAATACTAATTATACATGCTAATATTATGGCCCTGCCTCTATGGAACAAAATTATGATTTTAAATAATTTTGTCATTTGCGTCTTTCCCACATGTTTACATGCCATCACGTAAGCTGAAGAAGCCATAGGACTGCACAGACTGCACAGAAGACATACAAAGTTAAAAGTAATGATGTCAAGAAATCATTAGAATATGGGTGTTTGGGTATGACTTTAATTCTCTGAATGTAATGTTTTTCAGTCCCACAATCCGGTTCAAAATGTTGATTAAATGTGCATAGGAGGAGAGAGACTCTATTACTCACCATGGCAAGTGACAAGCAATGGGCAACACCTGACTCTGTTGCCAATTTGCTCATTTTTCATTTGGTATAGTCACTGTTTAGTATATTCTGTGTTCAGCATGGTCAGTTTAACAAGTATTATTATAAACAAATTTTACATTCATCAACATATAGTTGTTACCAATAACAAATTTAAAGTTCATCAACATTAGTTCTCTATTACCATAACCTCTGGTAGTAGAATTAATTAATGGGGATTCCCATGGTACAAAAAAGCCTGGACAATCATGACATCCACTTTTACCACAATTTTAGTCAAAAATTTTGTCTGTAACCCCTCCGGCTCCCCCATACAGCCAATACAGCTTGATATTTCTCTAGTATTGTGACAATGTGTTTCCATTTCTTTTTCAACACAATATGAAGTCCATCTTACATTGATTCTTTGTGAAATGTTTCATGAGTCAAATTGTTGATCCAATAAGTCCCATATTTTCTTGATCAGGTTCAAGTTCTTGATCCTTGCGCTAGCACTCTCAGGGCAACACTCATTATTTTTTAAACTCAGTGCTTCTATTTTTCAGCAAGCTGTTCCTTCATCACTTGGATGAAATTTTTGAATGATTATCTTCTGGATTTTATATCTTTATGGTATCCCTTTTTGTCCTGTAGTGATTTTGTGACTTTTAAACACTTTTTAAATCTGAGTCCATTCTGGGTATTTCTTTTCTTTTTTTTTTTTGTCAGTTTGTTCTTAGCTTTCTCTTTTGATCTAGTTAACTACATTTCAAAAAATATATTCAAAACTGGTCAAAATGATTAGAACACCAAGAATTTATTTGGTTAACCTGCTCATTAGGCATGAAATTCTTTAACATCTGTAACTTTCAGAGCCAGAATCAACATATCGAGGAGATAATCATTCAAACCTCTCGCACAAGTGATGGAGGAACAACTTTGCTGAAATATGTGTCCATACAGGTCTTGATCATTTTTTTTTTCAGTTAGTTCTTTATGGCTTTCTTCTTGATCTAGTTCCCTGATTAATTTAAGGAAAATTTACAGTACTGGTCAAGTTTATACCGTAAACCTGTTCATAAGGCTTGAAATTCTTTAAGATATATGATTTGTAGAGCCAGAATCAGTTTATCATCCCCCAGGAGATGTTCAAATTGTAAAGGATTGTAGAGCTTCTATAGGGAAATAAAGGATTTTATACCAAGGATCAGATGGATTTTTACCTTTATTTGGAGTGTATCTAAACTTAAAATATATGTAAATACAGAAGTAATATATGAAGCAGTTATTACGAATATACAGTGTAATATACTAACATGGAAACTCAAACAAACTGAGCAATAAAAATGAGTTTTGGTAATTGGGGTCCCCTTTAAAAATGGAAAAGGGCGTAAAATGTTGCATTCAGCCTCCAGACGGGAAGATGGGTGCCACAATGAATAGATACATATTTCACTTCAGTCTGCGTCATCACTAATTTCCTCGTTCTATTTTATGGCTTCCTTTTCTAACTCCCTCACTTTCCTTTCCATCCTCCTCCTCAAAATTTTGACTTCCAGATTTTCCTCCTCCTTATTTTTCCCATTTATCTTCTTGATGATTCTAAGGTTACAGGATATCAATAAAAAAAAGAGGATGATGATGAGAATGATGATGATGATGATGATGTTGATGATAATGTTGAAGAAGATAATGAAGAGGAGGATGATGATGATGATGATGATGATGTTGATGATAATGTTGAAGAAGATGATAATGAGGAGGATGATGATGATGACGATGATGATGTTGATGATAATGATGATGATGATGATGATGATGATGATGATGATGATGATGATAAAGATGATGAAGATTATGAGGATGAGGGTGATGATGAGGATGATGATGATGATGATGGTAATTGCCCGGCAATTTTTTATTGTCCAAATATAGCAGATTCAATATCAACCCACTGACTAGTGAATTGCTTCATTTCCCTAGGTTTAATACAGGTACCTACCCCTTCTGTAGTCTACAGATTAAAATTTGTGCATTTAAACTGCCTACATCTCTGAACAAGTTCATAAATCAGAATCTTCCTTAAAAATTTCAGAGACATGATCCTGTTCTGTAATATAACCCCAAAATTCACAACAAAATAATCTAAATGTGATTTGCAAATCTTATTATCTGCATGTTATTACAAAACAATGAGTAACATACAGAAAACACTCAATATACCTAAGTTTTCTATGACAAATTTTAACTGTCCAAATTATCCTTGACATTTGGGTTCACAAAAGTCTAATTTCCATGACTTTGAAGAAAGCAGAGTAACAAAAATTGGCAAAAGCAGGTAAGCTTCTGAAAAAGGAAGAATGCAAGAGGAAGAACGTAAAAAATTGACAACGTGAAACAGCGTGGGTAACAAATTCTAATACTACACGTGCTGCCATGCTATCCCTATGGGAGAACAAGATTATGGCAAAAATGAAAAGACAAACAGGTCAAGATTGGCATTTAAGTGAATGAAAGCATCTGACATCACTTCCAATAGTTTCCCATCTACTTCTCTAATCATCTCCACAAATCTAACTACTTCACGTAGAAAAAATGTAGAGATCTTGTTTCATAAGAAATGACGTATGCTTGTAACCTTTAAAGAATACAATCTTTCTCGTCTGATTGCATCAGAGAGCTCTCGTGTTTCACGTGAAAAGTGCAAAAATTGTTGCCTCTGGCTTTACGCTTGAGCTCATGTCATACACGCTTGAAAGAATTCCAAATTTTAGGAAAAGTTTGACCATCAAAGATGGACATACAAGCTTTGAAGGCAATTTTAAGTTTGGATAAGAACAGCGAGACATTCCAGCTCTGTGAAAACATGAAGTGAATGTTGAAAAGAGACCTATCACCAAAGAAATACTTTTACATATTGTGGGAAGACATAAAAGCACCTACATGAACTACATATACTACATGTAAATGACAGATGAAAATGGTTAAGAATTAAATAGCACTAAATTAAAGAGAAAACCAGATGAATGCCAATGTGTTTCCTATATACCTCTGCCTAAATTCAATTGATGGCTCAAACTGTTCTTGGATATTGTGATAACCAGAATAAAAAGCCTATAATTACATGTTAGTTGACCTCTTTGACACTGGACCTTACACCTTATAACCCAAAGGTCTGATCACTTTATCTCCTCCTAGTCATGAATACAAAATAGTTGAGATATGGTGATAACAAAGCTTTAAAAAAAACCCATTAATTTCACATATAATGACATCTATGACCTGTCAACTTTGACCTCCGTGAACAAAAATCTAATCAATTTGTCTCACTATTGTTATTCATGTACGTACTAGTTCCAAGTTTGAAGTCAATGGCTCAAATTGTTCAAGAGAGTTTTTAACAAGGTAAAAACCTGAAATTTCATAGTAAATTACCTCCATGACCTTTGACCTGCATTTGCCAAAATCTAATCAGATCGTCTTCCTATTTGGTGATACATACTAGTACCAAGTTTGAAGTTAATGGAACAAATGCTTCATGAGATATAGTGTTAACAAGGCAAAAACCTGCAATTTCAGAATTGACCTCTTTGACCTTTGACCTTTGACCTACGTACCAAAAAATCTAATCAGATCGTCTAGCTATGGGAAACATACTAGCACCAAGTTTGAAGTTCATACCTCAAATTGTTCTTGAGTTATCATGGAATGAGACTAACACCTGAAATTTCAGAAATTGACCTCTGTGACCTTGACCTTTGACCTATGTACCCCAAATCTAATCAGATTGTCTTCCTATGGTGATACATACTAGCCCCAAATTTGAAGTTCATACCTCATATGGTTCTTGAGTTATCGCGGACGGACAACCCGAAAACATAATGCCTCCAACACTACCTTTGGTGGGTGGAGGCATAAAAATATTTCATACGAAGACCCTTGCGGAAGTCACTCCTTCCACCGGCATGCATGTGCATGTCCATTGACTAGTCTACTCACAAGCTGCTATTTAGAGTGTGCTATCGGTATTTAAATTTGTAATATCTCTTTATAAACGTAATACTGTATAAAAAGTTGATATTTTGAAGAGAGTATACTGCCACAGAGGACCAACCATGCAGAGCAAACTATTGTTTAGTGGAACCATACAGAGCAAAATATTGTTTGGTGACTGGTCCCATGAGACTGAAAGCAGTTCCAGTGGATTAAAGCAAGACATGACAATAAATTCGTTTGGTATCTTAAATAGCAGCCTAAACTTCTCAATCCACTTGCTGAAGAAAGCAGATATTAGCTGAAATATGTCACCATTTGCTGCTCCGAATTCAAAGATTGGATTCAAGAAGCAAACACAATTTACAATGTATGGGGCTTTATATAACAAGATGAATATAGCATAGATGTTCTCTATATATTGTGAAAGGGTATTAGCAATCAAAAGGCATATGGCATTGAAAATGGATTTGGTCTGATTATTGCTAGGAATGAGAAATAAAAAAAGACGAAAATGATTTATTCTTATTGCATTTCCTATCATCACGCTTCAATGATGCAGTACCAGGAAATCTTCTCATTTTACAAACAGAACACCATAATTGCCATTCAAGCAACATACAACAAACATCACATTCTTTATTATTAACATATCAAAATAATTTACTGTCAAGATTGAAAAAATGTCTGATATGTATTTGTTCCAGAAAAGCCTCCCCCCACTAAATAATGAGGACATTACATTACATATAACCAGAAATGATCCAATAATTTTTCATTTCATCTTCTTGCTCATTACCTTTTATGATCTTTTTTCATAATCTATTTTCTTCTGCTATAAATCTTCACCTAATTCCATTGGCGGAAATACGCAGGAAAGTCTTTCCATCAGGAGGGATATAACAATAGATTGCCCCCCCCCCCCGATAAATAGAATTGCATAACGCATCTCCGTCACTACCTAATTCCCAATTCCTCCCAAAGAGAATAGAAACTATAGTCAGGTTCACATGAAGGGAGCTAAAATTTAAGTTTCGCTTGCAGTTTCAAAACTTTAAATTAATTTGTGGTTATCTTATAGTTTCAGACCGTATGAACGGCCTTGTAGTTTCAAAACTTTAAGTTTACTTGTAGTTCTAGAACCACAAGCGAGCTCGTGGTTAATGATGAAACCACGAGCAGAGGGGGGGGGGGTCCTCCATCGTAGTTTCGGACAGTATGGACAGAATAAAGTTTAAGTTTCGCAAGCTCATAGTTAACAATGACCTCGCTGTTCATGTTAAACTTCCGGGTCATACCCTTCACACAAATTATGAACACAGGATATGTATGTGTACTGTACACACAATCGGTAGGATCTACTTCCGGTGTGAACAACGATGACGCTCTGCTTGTAGTTTCAGAACAACGAGCATGGTTGTTTCGGGCCCGTGTGAACCCTCATTGTGGTTAGTGAGTCATTGTTTCGTTAACTAAAAGTTTCAAAACCACAAGTCCCGTATGAAAATAGCTAATGCCATTAAACTTTGTAATGACCTATCTACTGCAGGAATCAAGATTCCAATGAAACCATTAATTGGTCAATACCCATAGACCTAAAAGAATATGAGTACAATTTCTACCACATCCTGGAAATTATGCTCTTAAGTTGGAATTTTTTTTTATTACAAGATCAATGGAAAAAGCAGAATCAGAAGCTGTAAGTGTAAAATAATTCTTAGAAATCTTAGAAAAATCTTAATAGATTACAGTTGTTTTTTTTTTAAGTCAAACTATCACATTCAGATATTCTAAGCATTACAAAACATCTTTCATGAGATTGCTCTTCTTTTAATTCATGGCAGCTTTATAATGCAAGTTGCCCTCCATCCAATAATCTTTCCTGTCATTCTTCCTGTTTGTTGTTTTACAAAAACAACAACAATTACATAAAGAACTGAAGGAAAAGAATGTCTTGATAATCGCATAACTTGCCCACAGACATCAGAGAGAAGCCTGTGAGAAGCCTGCCATAAAAGACTGGGGCGGTATTCTGAAAGCTCACTTAAAGGGATACTTTGGTAGGCCTGCATGGGCGATTTCCGATGAGAGAGGAAAATATACTCGGAGCTTCGTGTCACTTCGATACAAGGACTTCATCGCACGTGCTAAAACATGTGATTCATATTGGACCACCTCTGAGATAAGACTGGCTTGTGTTTTAAATTTCGCGCGGTGGGAAAGTAATCAAACATATGGAAAAGTAATTACAGAGCCAGCTCTCTGGTAGAGCCTGGGATTAGTTACGTAATCGTGGCGACAACGAGTCGCGGCAGGGCAGTGCAGAAGCGATGGCTAGACTAATCAACCAGAAGTTAACCGTGTTTTGTATTTGGAAATATTTCAGCATTACACTAAACTTGTTTGGGGAACGAGGTTACAACCAGTTACAAGACTAAGAGCCCGGGACTGGTTAAACCCGAAGTATTCGCCGAGCTCCAGTTCGGTCAACTTCGTGCCGTCCGATCATTTATGACCTTAGTCCGACGGCCTCGCACAACGGCGGGCTATGTGTACAAGTAAATGAGCTTTTGCAAATTCCGCACGATTTCATTTCCCCATGAGTTCTCATTAGACTGCCCTTTAACTTTCCTTGTAAGTCCCCTATTTAATTGAGCATTACTACACCTCCAAATAAGTATTCTGAAAGCTCACTTAGCGCTCAATTAAGTCACTGTAGTCAAAATATGTTCCTCCTCTTTTTAGTCAATTTCCACCACTCAGATGCGCTGTAACAAAGAAACACTGTGTATATGCACTCCAACTTCAACATAGCAAAATGTGTAGTGAACAGCTACCTGCACAAGTCACTGTAAAATGAAATCAGAAAGCCTTGCGATAATTTGACTTTCTTGATTTCAAACATCCATAAAATGTTGAAAACCAACACTGAAAAAATTACGATCGGACATTCAGCATCATTACTTTTCAAAATTGTAAATTAATCTAAATATGGCATAAGATTATGAATCTATAGCTAAATGATCTGCATCTTGGTGAAAATTCCATCCGATTTGGTTCAGTAGTCACGAAGAAAAAAGGATATTTGTAATGTATGTCATTAGTCCTTTCCATCCAAGTTTGACAAAAGAGAGGCTCACAAAGCACAATGAACAGTTCCACACTCTTTTTAAATGGTTTGAAAAGAAAGTTACGCTTCTGTTTTATCTGCTACAGTTGTTATGGGAGTGTTTTATTAATCATCATAATCATCATCTTTCTTCTTTTTGTTCTTCCAATTGAAATGCATTTTGGATTTTCTTTAGAAAATAAAATAATCATGACTGTAAAAAAAAGATAAGCACTTTCCAGACGTTTAAAGAAATTGGTAATTTGTCATTGAAATTGAATGATTAAACAAAACCCTGAACCTTGTAATTAATAAAGTGATCTTTATAAGACGATACTATTTACATGATCATTATTTGTTAAAGTGGTATGCATCATATCAATATGTTAGTAAAAATTGTCTATTGAGAACAAAATATTTCCATCATGTGGATGCCAAAAACATCCAATTGACAAAAGATGGAAGAAAGGGACCTATGACATACTTTTAAAATATCCCTATTTCTTTTTTACTACTAGCACAAATAGGAGAGGGTCTTCACTGACTGGAAGAAAAATAGTTTAGTTTCATAATCCAGTATGACTTTAATATTGCAAAACAATTTCTTTCAAAATCGATACCCAAATGCTGATGTGCTTTGGGCTGAACCAAATCAGATGGGATTTTTGCCAAGATTTAGATAATTAGTGACAGATTCACAATCTTAAACCATATTCAGATTAATTCACAATTTTGAAAGCTATTGATGCTGAAATTTTTATTGGAACATACTGTATACATCTATAATAAAAAAACTATAAAGGGCAGATCTGAAACTTTTTTTAACGAAAATGACAAAAACAGACTTTGAAACACAAGACGAAAACTCTGATATTTTAACAGTGGGTGCGATACAAAATACACCAAGACGCACTATTGGCTCATTCAGAGAGCTTGAGGAATGTTTGAAAACTCCAGTAAAAACTGAGCCAACAATTTATGCTCAAAGCTGCTCGTTGTATACACAGTACATGCAGGATGGTGGTAAGCAATGTCGCATATGTTGCAGTAACATAAGCAATGTCGCATATGTTGCAGTAACTTGCATAGGATACTAAATCCATAGAGTAGATGCTCTGGTGTGCAGACACTCAAGACAAAATCCAATTTTAGGACTCTTTATTCCAGAAATACTTTCACTTTTTACCCAAATAATGGAAGTTCATATTGTTACTGATTAAGCAAAAATATAATCCCCCCCCCAAAAAAAATAAAGAGTTGCCATGGTAATATTAAATTTTAATTTTTCCCGTTTTGGAGCTGGTTTGCGGCATACCTGCACCGGTTTGCGGCCCCATGTACAAACTCAATGGAGAGTTCAATATCTGACACTGGCATCGCCATTTGCGTGTAGCTTTCGTCGTGGTGCGTTGGTGTGTCACACACACTGAATAAGGACGACTGCAACTAGCGATCGGACATTTTTGAGCTTGCGACAAGTGAAAAATCCCCATCTAAAATTGAAAATTTCTTGAAATTCAGCTTATTTTTCAAAACCCTATTTCCTGAACAACACGCTTAAGAAAGGCATTATTTTCAAAATTTTCAATTTTTCGTAGTGGGAACGCCGATTGTATAGCTAAAATTGTGATATTTATGAATACTTTTTTCATGGCCACTGCTGTTTTTCTTTGACTTTGGTAATGTACCCTTTGGCCGGAATTCACAAAGGAGGTTTAAATTTAAACCATGGATTATTTAAATTTTGTGGTATAAGTACGCTTGATTTAGCGCATGCACTTACAATGGTCCAATGATCCCTGGTAATGAAAGGGTGTGCTTAGCAAAATGCGCTAATTTTACGCTTGTTGCCATGGTTTCGACCATGGACTAACGCAGGTTTAGGTAAATTAATTTGCTTAAACCTGCGTTAGTGCATGGTCGAAACCATGGCAACAAGCGTAAAATTAGCGCATTTTGCCAAGCACACGCGTTCATTACCAGGGATCATTGGACCTTTCTAAGTGCATGCGCTAAATCAAGCGTACTTATACCACACAATTTAAATAATCCATGGTTTAAATTTAAACCTCCTTTGTGTGTGATATGTGATATATAATGATTTTATGTATATTATGTATTTTAAAGTGATTTTGCAATGCAAATGATAGACCGGCCACACACCGTCTACTGGCCACACTTCAGAGCATCTACTCTAGGCATGCTAAACAATGCTGAATGCAAAACAATGCTGAATCCTAGACACACATGTTTACTAGGTAATGGGTTTGTGGGACTTCTATCTTAAATCATAAAATATCTTGAGACCTAAAGGATTTGATTTTCTTAAATCAAAAAATTTTCATTCAAAAACTTTCCACAATAGCACGTTTTGTATCATATTGATGAATACAACAGCGACTTGTTCAATAAAAACCACTTTAGAATACGAGCGAAAAGTTACTGACAGCCTTTAATCATGACCTTTTGAGTTTGACCATGTGACTGGTTGAGTAGAAATGTGAGAAGGGTTGGTCTAATGTAATCAACAAACAGTGTACACAATCTTCATCTCATGAATACTAAAGAGTCGTAAAGTACGAGCTGAAAAATATCTCCCCCCCCCCACCCTTATTTCATCGTCCCTCATTTAGTCCTTCGTGTTTTGGTTTGGTTCAGTATTCAGATCCTGCTTTTCCTGAACTTGCAACCCCATTGAGCATTCTCACACCTCTCTGCAGGCACCTCTCCGTTACAAGAATGATCTCCTCTTACCTTAAAGAATTGACTGGATTTGATTAGTCTAGGGTAAAAGAGTATTGACCTCAGAAGAGAATAAAAATGGAACATTGTACAAGTACTGGCCTTCTCAACAGAAAAAATCTGTTCGGCCGAGTCTGAGACAGAAATATATTTGAATAATTCCAGTTCTTACAATCCTAACCTTGTTCCTATGGTTCTCAAATGTGACCCTCCACCACAAAACGACCAGTAAGTCGGAAATTTGGGTTTTTTAAAATTTCAACACAGTTTGAAAGCTTAGATTCTCAGCTTTAAAATGATATATAACTTGTCTTGTATGGACTAAGCAAACCCTTGTAAATTACAATGAGAATGTCAACGTGTCAGACAGGCTAATGACCAAAACAATAGAGAAAACAGGCTCTAAAGAAGAGTGACCATTTAAGAGTACCTAATCTGTGTCCTATTGTTTGTCGCACAAAAGGTTGAGTCAAAATTCCCTAGCATACACTGTGAAGTACTAATTGGATTGGGTTGAAACTTTCCATACCTTCAGAATGTTCAGAATGTTCATTTAGATTTTGAATATCAGACAGTGCATAGTTTTTTAAGCTATACCAGAAAAGCGATGTGATGTACAATCCCAGCAAGTTGACACACAAAGTTTGAATGTCCAGGAAAACATGGTCATTTTGAATCAGAGTAAAAACATATTTCAACAAGGTATTTTAACCTGAAATTTTGTCAGATGGTAGATTAATAAATGAACTTTTAGAAAATACAAAAAAAAATAAAATCAAAATTTCCACCCCAAACCACCTTTTTCAGCTGTTTACTCTAAAACTCCCAATGCAACTTATTGGTCGTTTTGTGGTGGAGGGTCACAAATAAGCTTTTTAATGTTTCTCTCTCTCTCTCTCTCTCTCTGTTTCTCTAAATTATTCTCTCCTGATTTTACTCACTCTCTTTTTACATGTCTCTGTCTTTAACCATTATATTATTTTCACTCTTGTCCTTGCTTATGCTTTTAGTTCTTGTTTTCATTACAATTTTTAATTAGTTTCTGAATGGACCTTATTTTACTAACTCTCTTTTTACATGTCTCCATCTTTAACCATTATATTATTTTTTACTCCTACCCTCGCTTATATTTTTAGTGCTCATTTTCATTACCTTGCTAAAAAGGTTGTATGGCTTCCTCTCTGCCTTTCTATGTACAGATTCATTTTGGTTTCCATTGATTCTATTCAGTTTCATCATTATCATTTCTTGCTGCCCATACTTGGTGAGATTTTATGCAGTGTTTCTCGTCATTCCGATACATTTCACTTTGTACAGACAGTGAAGTGAGGGAAGATTTTGCTGCCTGCGTGAAATATTTTGACATTAACAGAAAATCAACACTAAAATTCCCCTTAAAAGTTAACGATTTCCAGATTCCAGGGATGTTTTCCCTAACATTCTTTGACAAATTATTCAGCAATAACTACTTTCATGAACGTGTCAAAATATCAGGGCCTCGTTTCATAAAAGTCACAGTGATTGTTATAAGCTACTGAAATCATAGCATTCCATTGGCTGAGAGCAAATTTGACATAGATCTGTTGAAAACAAGTTTCATGAAACGGGGCCCCGACAGTACCTTTAAATGCTGATGCCATATCATAGTAGAATTAGAATGTATATTGATCACAACATCAGCGCAGGGATCATCGGCGACTATTTATAAGGAGCTTATCTTACCCATTCATTGATATTCCCTTAGAATGCAATGAATATTCATTGTTACAGCAGCGTAACGATCTCGGATGACTGCCCGGGAGGACCTTACAGTACCAGGAGGGTGTGCAGTCACCCTCCCAAATCAATTACACCACCTTTCCAATAGATCACATGATCCAATGATGGCGGACCCATGAGGGTCAGTGATACCTGAAAGATGTTGCTGTCAAAATCATTACCATGGCAACGGCAAGCGAACGAAGCGGAGTTGAGGTGCAGCTGTCATCACCATATTTCTACGAGCTTGGAAGGAGGAGATCGATGCTTCAAGAGATGGAAGGGAACTTGATGGGGAGGGGATGTGGGTGGGGAGGATTACTTTACCGTGACTTGCAGTAAGAGGCGACAATTCTGCAGCTGGTGGGAGTACACGCATGCAAGAGGAAGGTATTGCAAGTGCCCGAGAAGTAATGTTGCCAAATTCTTATTATTCAGTCTTTTACAAGAACCTGACATATTTACTTCAACATGCCACTTCATGTTGGTTGAGCTCCTGTTAAATTCAAATGTACCAGTGGAAACTTAAAAATGTACAGGTCTGCATTTGTAAACCAACCAAAAAGGGGGACTCTAGCCTACCCTTTCTCCCACCAGGACTCTTATGCATACCCCAGCCCATGTGCTGACGGCATGAACCACTATGTAATTGTTCGTCCATTGACATCAATTTTGTACAAATCATGTCTAACACACGAGCTGCTGAGAGCCAAAAGGGCATTAACTCGAAGTAAAATGATATGAGCTCACACCCTTCTGGCTCTGAGCAGATGGTACCTATTTTTCATTATAAAAAAGGCTCAGTGGTTTGGTGCACTGGTCCTGAATCTGGGAGATGTAGGTTCTAAAGTGAATCAAAGCAGCAATGCCTCTGGCTAGGGTACTTATCTCACACAAGTACTCAGATAAGACCCTTGGGAAGAATTTTACAGTGTTCTTACAGCCTCTTTCCATCCAAATACATAGTACAAACCCACTGACAATTATGTGTTGGGAGTTCCTGAAAAATGCTGATTGTCTTTTAGTGACTTACCTACACAGAAATGGCAAACAGGACAACAGAACAGCAACCAGTGGCACAGGGCAGCATATGTGGAAAGAAAGAGACAATTACACAAAATGAGTATCATACATGAGCATATTTCTTTTTCAAAAAAAGAAAATAATTATAAATAAATGAGGTGAAAGACTGGACAAATAAATAAAGACAGAAAGAGCAAGAGAGGGAAGGGGAAGAAGAAGACAAAGAAAGAGAGTACAGAAGAGAGAAAAATATGCAAAAAAGAAGACCAAAGGACACTTGACCAAAAAAAAAATAATATCAATAAAAATACTGAACTTAATCTTAAAAATTTGTTTCATAAATTTCATACGCATAACTAAGACTGGATTCATTTTTATGAACTTTAATCTGCAGTAACATGATTAACCTAAAAAACAGTGACATTTCACTTTGGATTCCACTGTAAATCTTTAAATACTGGTCTTTAATCATTTCTGTATCTTTCATTTCAAGCTATTATCGAGACAATGACGTGCCATTTACTGCAATTCACCAGGTTATTTCTTTCACAAAAGAAATTATTCTATCAAAAAAATACCAAAGGCACCTTTAAAAAGTAGAATTCAGATGACCAGTGTCAACCAGAAAATGATATTGCCAGCAAAGGGCAATGTAAGAAGAATTTAACTAGGTATGACATTTAAAACGGTGAAGATATTTCAATGTAATTGCCCCTGGAGATCGTCTTTTCATGGAGAGAACCTTTTTTTTTTTTGCCCTACCCAGACAATTACCAAAGAGGAGACAAAGGTAGGCTAGGCAACAAACCATAAAGATGGTGGATATTTCTGGACAGATTTCTTAGACTCTCTCCGCGGCCGGAAGGAGATCGCAATCTAGCTGTGTATCTGCGGAACTGAATTTTCAGGTTCAGATGACAAGTTGAAGGTGGATAAAGATGCATGCAAATAAAGAACAGAGGTAGGGAGGGAGAAAAGGAAGAGATTGGTACAGAGAGAGAGAGAGATAGATAGAGAGAGAGAAGGGATGAAAAGAGGGAGAGGATAGACAGAAATTGCAACATGGCTTTAAATCCATAGACCTTAGAGATAGGGTAAGGAGAAAGATTGCCATCTGAAAGTAAGTGGATTTAAAAGGTTTAAGGTATGATACGTAAAGTGATATAAAAAACAGATAGAGAGAGATAGAGATAGAAAGAAGGGAGAGAGATATAGAAGTATGTGAATCTACATGTATGTTGTCGTTACAAGAGCTGAATGTGGATGAAACAGGTAAACACAGACAAAAAGATAGAGATAGAGACAGTACAGGGAAAGACTGGGCATGAGAAAATGAGAGAGAGAGAGATAGAGACAGAAAGAGAGACAGACATAACAAGAAAGAGAAAGGGGAGAGAAAGAGAGAGAGAGAGGAGAGGGGAGATTTCGATTTCGCTATGAATGTATGGGACTATAATTATAAGGTAGAGATGACAAAGAGAATTTGGACAGGGGAAGAGGAAGAGAGAGACAAGAGAACAGAAGGACAGAGACTTTAGGAAGAGTATCGACACTTAAATGTACCAATCACCACAAAGTATTTTGTTCTCTATGTTAGGGGTTCTGTGTCGATATACTATATTCAAAATATGAGCTTCAAATGTTGATTTCTATAAAGAGATATTGCAAGTTGAAATACACTCCAAATAAACAATACAGTGACTAGTGAGGAGACTTGTCGATGCACCTGTATGCGCTCGCATAAAACAAGGGACCGCACGAAACGGAACTGAACTTGGAGGGGGTTTTATGTTCTCCTTCAGGTAAAGACTTTTGAGGTTGGTTTTACACATTCTAGCTGTACACAAATTATTTTTTTAGGTGATTGGTACACTTTAATAGACTTCTAATGGAATGAGAACTTACGCAACAACAGCAGCAAATTGTATCTTGTTTATTCATTAAAGCGCTTTATATTTTGTTACATCTCTACTATATGTCTATTATGATTGAAGCTTTATTCCAGTATTTAGGAGGATGATGAATGGAAGCTCATGAGGATGAAAATACAGAAAGGCAATGTTGTACCACAAGAAAGACTAAAAGCGATGAGTAAGAGGCAGCTTTGAAGAGATGAAGTGGAAAGAAATTGTCAGCTATTAAAGAGCTAGAAGGGCGTTAACGAATATCTTTCATCACAGAGTTAATGCCCCTCTGGCTCTAAAAAGACAAATAAAGGAACAAAGCGACTACCAAGAAAGAAAAAAAAAATTGTGCACACAGCATCACCACACCTAACAAGGTTAACCCAACGATGTGCATAATCTCTGATCAATACGGAAACAATAACTTACATAATCCTAATACGAGATGAGATGGTATTACCAAACATAATCTTATCAGAACAAGGAAAAAAGTATGAGAGTGGTGACCCCCTTTTTTACTAATTCATGTGAACTTTTAAAGTCCATGAAAGTGATAGTGATTTGACTCCTAACTGGATAAGAAACCAACTCATGCTTGCTTAGAATCACTTGTAGACTCTTCAAATGCGTGTTTCAAACAGGTTCATTCACACAACGTGACTTCAAGTTATTGTCTTACATTACAGTCAATAAGGCCCCATTCAGACATGACATGGTTAACCGCATAGAAAAAAAATGGTTACATGTCATTTTTTAGAAGATTCGTATTTCCGAAGGTTCTTTACTGTGATGGTTCGTAATTCGGAAAAATTAAATAGGATTCATAATTCCGAAAATGAAAAAGGGTTTATATTTCAGAATTACAAACATTTAGAGTAATGCATCAAATGTTATGAATCATGAACCCTCTTGCATTTGTCGGAATTATGAACCCCCTGATATGGGCAATTTGTGTTTTGGAATTACGAACCTTGGGGAAAACGAGTAACCCCCAAACCCCCCCCCCCCCAAAAAAAAAAAAAAAAACAAAAAAACACACCGTGGTAAAACTGAAATGTTGTTTAAAGAATCATTGCATCTAGTGAGAGAGGTATACACATGAAATAAGAATAAACTAGTTTTGGAGAGGTCAGCCTACTCCGGATGTTTAGAGCCAGTTTATGCATTTGCATTGCTCAAGCATAAAAAATTCCAGCAGGCCAATTACAATAAGCCCCACCCAGTTATCCAGTTTTCCTTCAATATAATATTGACAATGGGTGCTGGATTGACCTTGGTTCTTTATCAAGTTTTGGTTTGAAATGATGCTCAAACCTCCGTTATGCTACAATATGTTCAGAAAAGCAAAAATTAATTACTCTACCTATAACAAAAAAGTTTTTGGTACAAACACCAAGGGTTTGTTCATTTTAATGGCAGTTATAACATGCTCCCCTAAAGGATCACAGTATTTTGGAGACCGACGTATGAAATCGTAACCTGCATCTAACCATTCAAAGAAGGTCCATGATCTTACATTAAACATCTCGTCAGAAAGTTAATTTTTTTGTAAACTCAAATCATATTTTAGTATGCATCCTTTCATAAGAAATGAAAGCATCCCTGAAATATTAATTCCCTCCTAAGTCAACTGCACTTTACAAAGTCAATAACATCAAGATCCATCTGCTTACAACACAAGCCTCCAAACCACCTGCAGATCTCACTTCCTTCATCAAAAGAATCAATTCTTTCTTTTGATTTCTTGATAATTATCCTGCTTTCCCCTCACTTCTACGCTATAGAGAGTATGAATACTGAAAATGGAGACCATACTCCAGCTTTATGATTAACTATATAATTCATTAAAATGTCATGAAAAGAGAGAAGAAAAACATACATGCATAAGAAAGGTGTGTGTAATGAGACAGAAAGTCATCCAGGTTTAATGTGTTCGACATCATGGAGGCAATGCGAAGGGCTACTGCGTCTTGATATCGAGGAAACAAAATGATCTTTTCACTACTACCTACTGCCCACCTGTCTCTTCCCTTGCACAAACGAGGGGATAGATTTCCTCCGAATGAATGCATTATGAATGCCCCCAATATCTGGCCTAGAAATTGGATGCAAGAGCGGGAGTTCTTTTCCACAAGTGTGTAAAGCCTGCGTTCTTTCGCCCACACTGGCTGATTCAGTAAAACCTGAATCGTTCTGAAGAGCTGAAGAATGGTTGATACCAACTCAAGTTTTGACAGGTTCTAAGCAAAACATGGACAAAGTGTTTTCAGTCTGTTTTTCCAAGATGAATTTATTCAAGGTTAGAAGAATATTTTCCCCACTTGACAAAAAAAATTTGCTTTGTTATAGCTTTTCAGTGGCTCCACAGTTTAATAATCATTTTCACAAGCATCATTCACAGACAAAAAATTCAAAGCACATACAAATTTCAATTCCTTACAACTTTTTACATGTTAAGTTATGCTTTTCATACTCTTTACACTAATACTCCTATCATCCCTCCAGTGTCTACTGCATCATGAAGCCTTATAAAAACTTACCAGTACTTCACTTATATTCATCACTACCACTGATTCTAAAGCTTCTTTGCAAGGCATCTCAACATTCCGCTGTTGTGAAAAAATATTTTTGTTTTAATTGCAGTGATTTTAGAAAATAACTTTTACTCAAAGCAATGACAGAAAACATTTTGAAGTGTAAAAAGCTGTCTACTCAGTCTCCTATAATTATTCTTTAAATATTTTAAAAGAAATAATTTCTTGAACATTGTCTTCCTAGACCCATCAGAAATAATGTAACACATGATATCTCCAATTTCAACAAGATCATTGACACAATATGATTAGTTTTTGTTTTATTGGGTAGAAAATTCTTTTCTGTCATGCTTGAAACAGCGAGAAATGTACGCATGATGGCTTGCAATATACAGTCTCTGTTTCATTCATATTGTCTTCATTTTTCAAAGTGAGAGCAGTCATGTGTTTGTCAACAAAGCTGACTGTATGGAAAGCCATTGAATGCATACATTTTTCGCTTCTTCCAGGATGACTAAGGCTGCACATTTTGAAATTGTCATTGTCTCACAAAAAATAGCTTAGACTCATAATCTATCTATTCAGTCTCTTCTGGACTTTTTCTCAAGTCTCACAACATTAATCTAAAGAAAGTCCTTAATGTTAAGGAGGGAAAAGTAGGACGCGTAGCTGCATATCTCAAGCACATAAAAAACTATTTATTAGGATGACTGTACTTTTGTGAAAAGTACAAATATTGCTAAGACTTTCAAGAAATCAATCTGAAAGCAATGCCAATAGCCCAGTGCATCATCTACTTAAATGAGTGAACAATGCAAAGACATATTACATAATCCAACATTGTCTGTGTAGGCAATGCAATAGGGTATTGAAATTGCCCTGGAGTGGATTTGTTGAAAGTCTCTACGATCATGTTATAGAGTCATGCCACTCACGTTGAAATACCAAGTACAGCAGCATTGGCACATCTCATTGTTAACCTGTTGAATACTTTCCTCTAGATAACTCAGGGAGGAGTCTATGGAAATTGTGTGTTATACCGAAATCAATTTGTATCCAACGGGTTAAGAGGAAGTACAAACTACCTTGTTGATATAAACAATTTCTAAAATTTAATTTCTTCCAAATCTATTGTTCAAAATATCTGGCAAGGATTATAAACACCAAGGAAATCAAAAAGAAATCTACACGGCACCACAAAACCACCAAAAAGTCGCAACCCGTGATTTTGTGTAAACAGCTGAAATGGAAATTTGGGTTGGAAAATTTTATTTTGGGATTTTTGTTTTTCTGAAAGATCATTCTTTTCTGTACCATATATCAAAATCTGGAAGCTTAAAACACAGTATAAGATGAATTTTAAACAGTTTTTCTAGACCAGTTTTTTTCGCACAGCTTCGGTTTCTTCCTAATTCTTTGCCTTCCCGTAAGATCTTTTTTAATCGTTACCGCTCACCATCGTAAAATCACTGCAATCTCACGGGCCTTAAAAATTACATTTTCCCTAATAATGTTTATACTGATAGAAAGAATAAACTCTCAGCAATCTCATCATACTGATATAACAGTTCACCAATAGTCGCGAAAGCAAATTACAGAGCAGTTTTAAGTTCCATTTCGATGACGAAACAAGTCTGAAGAAGGACGAACGATCATTCATGTGACCAAGGAAAGAGTATGTAAGTTCTATGTAAAACAAATTGCATAGTTAATCAATGTGAACAAGAAGAAGAGTAGGTCCATTCAAGTCAATTATAGGCTAAATTCCAAGTTCAGTGTATGATAACAGAAGGACTACACAGGTATTAACAAACCAGTATTATGTAAAAGGAACAAAGAAAGACACCCCAAGGAGTGAATAGGCATTGTCTAGTGCAGGTGTCAGGCCACCGAGGTGCGCTTAATCTCCCATTAGAACACTCTCATTTGCATCAAATAACTTTCGAAACAACTAAAGTTCACAATTTGAAGTGTTGGCAATGGAATGAATAAACTATGTTTAACACTCCTACCAAATATTCAACCTAATCCGACAATTCATTCATAATGGGTGCTATGGCCTTTTGATTCACTCTCCATTGATTTTCTCTCTTGTTTTCTTACTCCGCACGCTTGAATAGACCTCAACTTTAGAGCTCATTTCCTCCTATTTAATACCAGCAAACCTCTCTTACAAGCTCCTTTCATTCGCTGAATTAAAAGGGTTAGAAAGTTTCAATTATAATGATCATAATCATTTTAAAGCTGAGACTTTGTTCTATCCAATATGATAAAATCAAAAAAAATATTTTTTGCGACTTTTTGGTGGTTTTGTGGTGCCGGGTCACAAATGTAGAATTCAGATCATGACAGCATTAATAGACTCTTTCATCTTTCATTTGCTTATTATCGCCACTCCAGAAGAAAAAATCACAATTGTTGGTAAATTGCCCTTTATCAACTATATAACTCAAAGATATATATTTTTTTAAACTGTTTTACGTCATCTACTATCAAAGAACTAAGGGGTGTTCATTCAAATATGTAACATAAGTTTTGAGGTAATACTTTACATCTAGACACAGTCATAAACACTGACTGCTTAGGTAGCTAAGGAAACATGATGGCACGTAAAAATGCAGGAAAGCCGCAAATGACAAAATTATTCAAAATCACAATTTATTTCCACAGAGGCAGAACCAAAAAAAAAAAGGATGTAGAATTAGTATTTAACTCTATTAACACTTATAAGCAAAATAAAATGAAAACATTTATTCAGATAAGTCTGATTGTAATTTTTAGATGCACAGACAAAACTAGCCATTTTGCTCCTTGCATCTTTCCTGCCTCTTTACATGCCATTACTTTCACTAAGCTACCTTATTTATTTGCTTTGAATGTAAAATAAATTCTGCAAGTTTACAAAACACTCAGGATCCACAATGACAGTTGGAAATAGAAATATATATTGTTTTCGAATAAAAATCATTTTCATACAAAGCTACAAATAGTTCTTAAATCACAAATACCTTCAAAACAGAGGAGTAATATCATAGAAAGTCCATGAGACCGCTCTTGCTTCCCATAGCTAAAATTATTATTTTCAAAATCTAAATCAAAGATTTAATGCCTTTTTTGTTTTGATCTCAGCTCTGTAATGTTCTCTTGGTCTAACTTCCTAAAAAAAAGTTTTCAAGAAGATTCGACTATTAAAGCTCTAACGCAGCTGCTGTGTCTATATTTAGAATAATAACCACTAACAAGTCTAGGCAACATCACTCTCAAAATTACAAAAGCACTGAAATTGATAAGGATAGCCTTCTTTCGTTGAAATCTCCATTTACCAGGATAAAGGAAGGAATTTAGAATAGGCCCTCCAGAAAAAGAACAAGGAATAAGGACTATTATATGAATGATGCTTAACTCTCAGATATTGTAGAAATGTCTTTTTGGAGATTGTATAAATAAGTGTATTTATTAATTTGTAGATTTAAAACGAACATTGGAAAAAATACAACATAAGACATACATGTACATCCTTCTAATATTATTTCCCATATGTGCCTCTTTAAAAACACAATTTTTCCAATGACTCTTTTTCATCCCCCCAATAGTCATTCTCTTAATGTGTTTTTCTATATCAAGTCACATATCTTAATTGATTGGTTTCTCTACTTCACCAGACACAATGTTACAATTCATTTCAAATGATACCAAAATCTCTAAGGAACCTCCAGTAAGTGACAACCTTCACTTTAACATGTTGATTGGAGAGCCTGGAAATACTTACCTTCAAACATTACAAACGAACGGAAAAAACGAACTGAAAAAACGAACGGAAAAAACGAACGGAAATGAACCGAACCCCAAACCCAAGCGAGCTCATTGGTCAAATTTGCAGAGAATTCTGTAGAGGGTATCCACTGCAATAAAAACCACTCTAGATTATTGGTAGATTTTTGCAAGGTCAGACTTCTTTTTAAAGGTGATATTGGGCTTTGGTACTACACTATCGAACAAAATTAAGGTAGCTTAGCGAAACGTCATGGCGCGTAAAACCGCAGGAAAGCCGCGTATGACAAAATTATTCAGAATCAAAATGTTATTTTATAGAGGCAGAACCAGAATATTAGTATGTAGAATTAGTATTTACCTCTTTGAACACTTTTAAGCAACATAATATGAAAACTTTTATTCAGATATGTCTGATTCTAATTTTAGAAGCACAGACAAAACTAGCAATATCATTTTTGCATCTTTCCTGAGTCTTTATTCTCTTTCCCCGTTTTTAATTAAGCGCCACTGCGTTTCACTAAGCTACCTAAGCTTGGAGAATGTTTTGCTGAAGCACCTCACTCTTACTGCATATTGGCAATATTCATATTATCATATGATACAAGGTGCAGTAAATTTCCACAGTGAAGTGCGTTCTGATTAAATCAATCAGGGATATTTAAGAATTTGTCATTAATTTCATAATCATTGCTCCATACACAAAACTACAATACTATTTACATGTATATCCTGGCAAAGTTTTGATAGTTTGGCTTAAGTGAAAGCTAACTGCTAGATTGAAATGACAAATCAGTGGTCCACTTTGTCTTTTTAAAGTCAGCAGTTACATAAGTTTTCTACATTTTATTTGGCAGATGTCATTGATTTGTTATTGTTAATTTCAGATGAATTTGCCTGTTATACACACAACTAAGAAAAAACAAATGTGTGCCAAAAAAACCAAGAACTGTAAATATCACGAAATATGACAAACCCTTTCAGTATCCAAAGTATGCTCTAAGGATTCAGGTATAATGATCAAGCAAAATCATTTCCCAAAAGCTTAATATATCAGAACATCCGGGGGTTTTTTTGTTGCTTTTGTTGCTTTTTCTTTTAAGAACTTGAGACAGTCATTGCGTGTAGAGCTTCTATTATGACATCTTACAGAACAATACAATCTGAATAATACAACGCAAAGAAAATCTGATTTGCTTTCAAATATCCAGTTGATATTCATCCCCTCTATTTATCTATATCTCTGGTCTGGCATCACTAACAAAAAAAACCCCTCTTACTCCAGAGGAAACTACAATTAGATCAATCAATAGAGTAGAATCAACACAGCACTACTCTTTGTATGACAGAGCTTATACTGTGCATCTCTAATGTAAAAGTAGATACATTCAAACATGGACATGTATTTACACTGTCTATTTGCCTGGGCTGTGTGAACATTTCACACGCATAACATCACTTGCACATCAAACGGATATCGATTTCAGGACCGTTTGAAATCATGAACATAGCAATGCTGAGTGTTGTGGCTCCCCTTTTTTTTCTTTTTTTGGCACAAGCTGTCAATTTCACAAATGCGCAACATCCTTCTTAGCCAAACAAACAGGTGGGACGTGAAGCGCAACGCAGCAAGAAGCGCTCTATGATACCAGGGAGTGAATTGGCTCAGAGCTATCGAGTCATTAAGTGTATTGAGCTGAGGAATGAAAGAAGGAGGGGTACGACTGAGAGAGTGGTGTGCTCTGCTCGGAGAGTGGTGTGCTCTGCTCGTGAGAGGTGCTCTCTACTCCTGCCGGCGGTAGTCTGCCGATGGAGACTGGGGAAGGATACCTACCCTACGACAATAGAGGGATGATTACTCAAATGAAATACTGTAATTAGAATTCTTTGAAAACTGGCATTATCGGAGTGATTTAGAGATAAGGCTGGCAGCATAAAAGGGATCTGCCTGAATAGGCCAATGGCCTTTTGCAGGTTCCTCACATGCTCTCCACTTCCAAATCTCTATCAAATGTTATCATCAGGTTCATTTCAGTTCAGTTTCATGTACTTTTACATTTTATTTTTTTTATCTTGTCAATGTATATTTTTGTCATGTTTTAGAAAGATGAGAAACAAACTTTGAAACTAAGATGATATGCACTGAAGAGCACACTATCAAAGGAACACTCATTTGTGCAACCAGAGATTTTATACAAATACAAACAATGACTGACAAAATAAAACTGTAAGGTTATGATCCAATCTCTCAGGAACTAGTGAAATGCAAAATTTTAGATATCAACTCTGGTAACATTACAATACATTCTTTCACACCGTCCCCCAGGCTAACATATGATTCTTTATCTTGTCTCCTGCTAATCCCTTATTACCAGACATTCTAGTTTTCCATATCTATTATCATCTATCCATCACTGATCCCTTCACTACATCTGACTATCCATCATTTTCACCAGTATTCATTTGGCTCTTACTTCTCTGCTCTTAGTTTTAAATAGCCACTGTTTAGTTTTAAATCACCAATGCACGGGCTGCAGCTGTCAGTGCTGTAGTCGAGTCCATCCCATCCGAGTCTGAGTCCGAGTCTGAGTCCAAGTCCAAGTTCGAGTCCTGGCATCCGAGTCCTGAGTCCTGGACATCCGAGTCCGAGTCCGAGTCCGAGTCCCGATGGAACATCATATTTTTTTTTTCATACAATTTTTTTACGTCAGATTAGTTTTATTATGATAAATGCCTCACAGTGAATTCTCTATAACATAAATAGTTTCTGGTTCATTGAAAACTTCCATTTGTCAGATAATTCAATTTATTGTAACTTTTCTTAGTATAAAGGCTTGCTCACATATGAGTGATTTGTCGCTGTGACATGCCACTTGGTCCTTAATAAAATTAAGTTCAGTAAGATTTCCAGCTATAACACTAAAAATTCTGACAGAATGGAAGAAACTATAGGAAATGTTGAGATAAATGTTTATGGTTAGATTTTCAGTGATGGTTTGGTGCACTGGTGGAATTTCAGAAGTTTTATTGTCCAAAATACTAAACAAGTGAACATGCACTCCTTTTGTGTCAAGGTACATGTCTCATTGACAAATGGCTCATATGTGAACAAGCCTTAGTATTTTGCCTGTGCACATTCTCGTACCGTTACGGCGATCAATGTTTTACAGTTCATGTTCAAAATACCGCTCAATCGAGCAAGGTGCGCGAAAATAGCGGGGTTTTTTGCGTGCCCTGGTGTAATTTTTTGAGCTAAAATTAAAAGCGAAAAATGGAAAAAATTGCCGGTCTCGCTGGCGGTCTCAGCCCGATTTTCAGCCGAGTCACGAGTCACCATTGGTCGAGTCCTTGTGGCTCAAGTCCAAGTCAGAGTCAGAGTCCAAGTCCCCGAAAAATAGGGACTCGAGACCGTCTTGAGTCCTACAGCACTGGCAGCTGAACACAAGAAGTAGAACAAAAACTTGTGTGAACAGGATATATGTGGACGCTGGGGACTCATGTAAACAGGATAATGTGGACTCTGAATGTCATTCTGACTATCCATAATTTTCACCAGTATTCATTTTCTTTTTTATACATATATATGGTTCTTACTTCTCTACTCTTAGTTTTAAAAAGTTTTAAATGGCCATATTTTAACCCCTTAAATACTAAGCCCGAGATAACTCTAGAGTCTTTGGGAAATGCAAGTAATACCAAAATCAAATCGTACCCAAAACTTTGCTACTCATCAATTCCTTATTTTAAATCAAGTCTTCCATTTCTATCTTTTTTTCCATATAGCCTAACCACCAATTCTTTCAAACAATGGTCTCTAACCAAGAATCAACTCAGACTATCAAATACATAAGTAGCACATTGGGGTCTGGAAGCCCTATACTATCAGCCGCTCATCTATGGCCTTCTCTCTCACCATCTACACACAGCTCAATCGTCTGTCGTCCACCTCTAACTACCAATACTCAGGCATGACGGACACACGCATCAACAACGATAACGACAACAACGGGCACTATACAACTCCTTCACATGACTTCCTGTCCATGCTCCATTCTCTCTCTCCTCTCTCCCTCTCTCTCTCTCTCCCTCTACATGTATCTCTCTTTCTTCTCTGTCTCTCTCTTACACACACATGCATCCATCTTCACTTTTAACAGGGAGGCGTGGCCTGGAGTGCGTAGGCCTGCATGTGATTGGCTGCTTGTTTCTCTGAGTGACTGGCAGCCTGTGACTGAAGAAAAAGGTTTCGCCAGCTTGAAAAGAAGCGTCAGAGTAGTGGTAGGCAGCATTTTTTATCATCCAGACACCCAAGCAACTTAACGGATACCACCACCACGGAGAGAGGAATCTCGGCTGACAAAGCCTCGTATCATCCAAGAACAACATCTCCAGTGCCTCCAAAAAAAGGTAAGAGTATCAACATTTTTAGCTCGCTAGAAAGAAAACTGGTACTCTGGCTTTCTGAAATCAAATCCTATTACTTGGAAAAGCTCCATTCTCCACAATCTTTACTATGTTGATAATATCTGGTTGATTCTGCCATGCATTTCTAGTTATTCAAAGATCTGTACTGCATAAACATTTTTATGGTTGATTCCTGTCATGTTTCTGATACACACCTTTGCAAAAAGTTCATAAAAAATTACTGTTTTGAAAAAACAGACACAATCTTTTAATACTATGTTGATAATATCTGACTGATTCCTGCTTGCTTTTCTAGATGTTACAGTTTTGTACTGCATGAACATTTTCACAGTTCATTCATGTGATTCTTCGGATTACATTTTTTTTAAAAGAAAGGAATATTGGTGTTTTTTAACTGATACAAAAAAGTAGCATGAGCATTATCACCAACTTATGAAGAAGAAAGAAAAAATGTTTGAATTTTAGTAGAAACTACTGGATTGTTAAAGTAAATTGAATCTCTGTTAGATGTGAACTTATTTGTTTGGTCATAGAAGAATAGCATGTTCTATTTATACTGCTGTATTGATTTATGGTATGTTCTAGCTACCATTATTCTGGACTGGTGGCTGAATTCCTATCTTCTTTCAAACTATTGTTATTAGTAGATGCAGGGACTAATTCCTACATGTTTAGTTTCTATGTGACTTTCCAATCATGTCACAGCAATGTGAATTTTCTCTTATTCTCTTTGGGATTGAGAGTGGCTGACTTTGCTGTCAGATTAGAGTATAGTATTGTCCAAAGAGTTACAGTCATGATGGATCTCTCTTAAAATGACTACTGCACCTCAATGGTTACACTTTATGCATAGTACCTGGGAACCCCAGATAGGATTAAATCGTACTGTTTCATGTTTAGCTCAGATCTCGTTGTACTAACTTTTGAGATCTGTTATCGAAAGCAGTTTCCATTTACCAAAAGTAAAGTTTTGACAACAATGCTATAGCTTTTCAAGCTGCACTTTAATGTAATTAATATTTATTATCAAAATTCATAGATAAATACTACAAACTTATTCGAGAGATCAACAATAAAATTTAATTGTGACTGTGTTTAGCCCTGCTTTTAAATTTTTCTATAAATGCTATCTTTTGCCAAGAATTTTCTTATTGCACTCTGTGGACATCTGCAACAAAGTAATGTCATCATAAACAACAAGTTCATACAATTGTGGTAAACCATTTTGAGTTCACCTGCAACGGTAAACTTATTCTTTTTAATTTTCAATAACTATTGGAACACCAAATCTTACCCTTCTTGCCATTGCTTTTTAGTTTTCTCAGCTCAGATAAAAGAAGTGCCTCATGCAAAAATGAGAAAACATCTCACAAAAATAACCCAGACTGAAACTTAACTTAATAAAAGTGCAGCAAGTTAAATAAAAATTCCAGCAGAATCTTAATAGTCAGACTGCTGAAGGTTATGAAGAAAAAAACTTGTATTGCAATTCTCTTCAAGTAGCTAAAACCATGTTTCATTTTTACTGAAAGTTGGTTGAACTTTTCAAATGTTCTATTAAACGAAACAATTTTCATATAAAAACAAAAGTGCAGTGACAAATTCTATTGACAATTTCAGATATTTGCTACTTTAATTAATAAAGGCACACGTTTTCAATATTTCAATGAATAATCTACTTAAACAAGGAAACTGCATAATATCACGTCATATGCCACATGCTGTTAGAAAGACATGATGAAATAAACTTCAATACCTACAAATGATTATACATGAGCACAACATCACTTTAAGAATAATTAATCATTGCCTGTCAGCAATCCATACATACAATGCATCTTTTCATGTGAAAAAAACATCTCTACCTTGGAAAAATTCTTTAAACCCGGGGCTTCCGAATGCGCAAGCATTCATATTTTAATAAGACGTCATTAGTTTTGCCCCAGGTGAATCGAGATGCTTCCAAAAATCCTTTTGGCTTTCTCTGGACTCAATTGTGCAAATCTACACCTGGGCGACTGAATAGAATCAAGAACAGAATCAGAGGAGACTTGCTATTTCGAGGGTATAAAGCTAATACACATTCATTTGCTGTGAGCATCGGACCGATTCCACCATGGTTAGCTATTCTGACGGCTTCATTCTGCATTCCGCGCAAAATGGAATTATCTTGAAATAATGACATTTAATATATGAAGTGCCTTAAGCTGTTATAAACATACTAGAGAGGAGATGATTGTGATTTTTTGAGCTGCACACCTCGGCAGGCAGGTTGGAATAGCTCATAACTCATGATATGCTTCCCTAGAGAATTTTTGTTTTGATAAAGGCTTGATATTGATATTTGACTCCACACCATCTGGTGTGAAGTGAAAGAAAAGGATATTAAACCAAAAATTATTTCTATTTGGGGAAAGCTGAAATGAACTATTGGTATTTCATGCTCACTTGTAGCAACATTAGTATATGCCAATGTAATTTATTAAACCTAATATGTAAATAGTTTACTTTATCCAACGAGAAATTGCCTTGTCTCTCCCAAAATAAATTATCTAAATAATCTAAATTAGTTTATGAAACTATTTTAAGTAGATGACTTGTCCCAGTATTCAAATCCTTTTCTGTCTTGGTAAAGGATTTGAATGTTTCTATTTTTGCATCCAATAGTTGACTTGTTTCAACTATGAACAGACAATACAAATGAAAGCTATATCTCTATGATACCTCTTCAAACAGAAATCAGGTTATCATTTTCAGGGCAAGTAAAATTAAAACAATAGCATTTCTACACAATCCTGTATGTGAAATAGCATTCAATAAGACAAGTTGGGAGACTGTGAATAATCCTCAAAGTGATCATTCAAATGATTTTCAGAGCCCAAAATCCACATACCCATTATCTCTGTATTTTGATTGTATGCTTTAAGACGGCTTCCAGTAGAATGCACTTAAAAGGCCCCTGCAACCCAAACACAACCAAAATGCAAGTTTTTTTTTCTGTTGATGTGCAGGGATGCATACAACTAATATTCTGTTATTCAAACATCTAGATATGTTTCATAGATCTTTTAATGTTTTTTAAAATATTTTTCCCAACCTCCCAAGCTCCACCCTAAAAAATGCTCCAGATCTCATTCCTGCAATGACATCATCTGTCAATCATCAGTCAGCTACACTAACATTCTACAATAGACAGTGGAATGTAACTTCCTCCAGCTCAGCACATGCTCACAATAGAATTGCATGCTTTCAAACAATACCTCCTCAATACCATTCTTTTTCTGGTGATGCTACAGTATGTCTGACATAGCAACTCCTATGTAGGCATTGCAAGGTCTATTAGAACAGATGGCCATCTCTGGCAAAGCTACATACCACTGCCTCTCCTTAGCTCACTAATGATTGACAGATGATATCATTGCAGGAATGAGATCTGGGACATTTTTTTTTTTTTTGGTGGAGCTTAGCAAGTTTGAGAAAATGATTTTAAAAATACTTTTAAAAATTTATGAAACATATTTAGATGTTTGAATAACAAAATATAAGTTATATGCATCCCTGCACTTCAACAGGAATCAACTTGCATTTGGGTTGCAGGGGACCTTAAAAAAATAAGGGCAAAATCCATCCAGCTCAAACCAGGTTATCCATTTTTATAGGACACCATTTCCTAAAATAGCAATTTAAGAAGCATTCTTTTAGTTTTGCGAATATGATTCATATTCACATTATAGATTGCACTTTTATTTCAAGTGTATTTATTATACAAAACAGTATATTATAATTTTGAAAAATTGAAAATGAACTACATTCAAGGGACAAAAGATACCTAACAATTTGTTCAAATATCTAACAAACAGATATAAGTCACATAAAAGTAGCATTAAAAGTTCTGATAAAAACAAGAATAATGGTTTAGTGGATGTGAACATACTGTTATTTCAAAAGTCAGGTTTCTTGTAATCCTATGTGTAATGCTTATTTTACAAAATATCAAAGTTTGTTAGTTGTATATATCCTGGAATAAATATGCAGGATATGACCTACCATACAAAGATACTACTTTTTTGACCAAAAAAAAAGCATATCGAAAAGTATGAACGGCCAAGAACCATAAGGAAAAAAATGGCTGCCCACAGAAAATCATTCTCTTGTGACATTTCCTCTAGATGACAAATGTCTTTCAAAGAAGCAGATTTGAGTTTCTCATCTTTCATCTTAATTTTCTTCAAAGCCTTGTTTTCTTTTATCTGGAAAGTTGCAGCTGCATGAAAGTGGAAGCCCACAAGAATGAGTGATTAGTTGTAGATTGGCAAACTAAATCTTTACAAATATAGAGCAATCTTTAATAGTCTTCCCATGCAACACACGCACTTTGGTCCTTGAAGCATTTCCGACTTCAGCTTTCTTCCCCTGAAAATGACGGAAAAGTAAAAAGTTGTAGCGGGGTGGGGGGGGGGGGGGGTGCAAGCCAGGGCATTAAGTTACAAAGCACAGAGAGGTTGTATATGCAACAGGGCATACATGTAGGAAAATAAGAATTTATCTTCAAGAAGAATTTCTCTTATCCCGGATGGCAGATGTTGGCATGTGCATGCTGTTGATGATGAGGATGATGATGATGATGAATGATGATGATGATGATGATAATGATAATTGATGGTGATGATGATAACATGATAATGATATGATAATGGTGATGATCGATGGTGGTGTTGGTAGTTTTAATTATTACTACATCTTATGGGTCAATAAGGATATCCAAATGAAAATAATGTTTATGTTGTGACAATTTTCACCAAGTCACATTCATGTCAACAATTTTGTAAGAAGAATAAGAAAGGCAACTTTAAACAGGAAGATACTTGTCCCTCCCCCTCCAAAAAATATATGAAACTTCATCTCATGATTGATTTGGCTTCATGTTCGGCCATCGTATTACACAAATTTAATGAGGAAAGTTTCCTATCAACTGCCAAAACAGGTGGCAAGCCTCCTAGGCAACAAAATACATTATCGTCTTTACACCCAATCCGGCCCCGTCAGATCGTGAAATCCCTAACCCTCAATTGTAACAATGCTGAATTGTGACAAGAAGAGTCAAGGGCAATATCCACTTCCCACCAGTCATGTCACTCCCTTTGAGTCAAGAAGGACGGTAAAATACACCCTCTAACGTGGCTTCACACCTCTCACTCCACCCCAAGAGAAAGTGCGTGGATAAGGACCGGAGAGAGAGAGAGTGATTCCGCGGTGGAGAAACAATTATTGGAAGGGATCAATCGTCGCTTGCTTGTTTCACAGAAAGAAACACACCTGCCTATTGCAAATTGTTTCTTACTTCCAGGTCAAATGATGCGCAGTCAGTACTCTTCACACTTTTGGCTTACCGCTCATGTCAGAAGCTTTCTACGTTCAAAGGTCTCTACTGCTTTAAATCGTGCGAACAAAAAGTAGTCAGAGTTGTTTGAAAATGCAACTTGAATATTCATCAAAATTAGGCACCCCTATTTAGAAGTAATGAACGAAATGTTCATTATATAAGCATGTTTTTAAATAATGAAGAAAAATAGATTAACAGCAGATTATCATATTTATGTTTACCCATCAGAAATCTTTTTAATTCACTTTATTCTTGATTCCATAAATATTGATTTCCATTTTTATTCTTCTGTTTATAACATACTGTTACCTTGATGAAAACCTTCTGCTTTTGGTTATCATGCTTGGAGGTGTAAAAATTATCTATTTGGATCATAAAGAGATAAGACAAAGGTG